>CANUEX010002239.1:0-22652 GCA_948099535.1 Jatropha multifida
ACATTATCTTTTCTTGAGTGTGAGTCGTGTCAACTTGGGAAACAAACTCGTGTCTCTTTTCCCAAGCGTGTCAATAATAGGGCTGCAACTATATTTGACGTTGTTCATTCAGATGTATGGGGTCCTAGTCGTGTTAGTTCCACATTAGGTTTTAATTACTTTGTCACTTTTATTGATGACTATTCTCGATGTACTTGGTTGTTTCTTATGAAAAATCGTTTAGAATTATTTTCTATTTTTCAAACTTTCTGTGTTGAAATTCGTAATCAATTTGGACTTTCCATTAAAATATTACGTAGTGATAATGCCAGAGAGTATTTTTCTCACCCTTTTAATCAATTTATGTCTTCTCAGGAAATAATGCATCAATCTTCTTGTGCTTATACTCCTCAGCAGAATGGAGTTGCTGAAAGAAAGAATAGACACCTCATTGAAACAGCTCGTACCTTATTAGTAATAATATGCCATTACGTTTTTGGGGGGATGCCACTCTTACTGCCTGTTTCCTCATTAATCGCATGCCTTCTTCTGTTCTAAATAATTAGAGTTCTCACTCTATTGTTTTTCCAAATCAGAATTCTCATAATTTTTTATCATACTCCAGGAAAAGACAAACTTCAACCAAAATCAGTCAAGTGTATCTTCTTAGGGTATTCTTGTCTCCAAAAAGGATACAAATGTTATGATCCGATCACTCATAAATACTTTGTCGCTGCTGGTTGACATTTTTTGAGACTTCTCCGTATTTTTCACAACAAATGGTCAACGAGGATCCTACTTCTGCGACTCTTCCTGTCCCTACTCTTCCTCTTCCTGGTCCAACCACTACTCGCCCTCTCCAAGTCTATTCACGTCGACCTTCGCAGATTGACCCTCCTACTAATTCTCTTCATGATGCAGGTATATTACTCGGTGACTCATCTCCTATACCGATATCACCTCCTACACCGGTCATGCCATTAGCAGAGGAAGCTCCACTTCCCATTACCCTCCATAAAGGTATTCGTTCCACACAGAATCTACACCTCATTTATAATTTTTTGAGCTATCATCATTTATCTCCTTCATATTATGCTTTTGTTTCCTCCTTGTCTAATGTCCCTATACCTAAGACTGTGAGTGAAGCATTATCACATCCAGGGTGGAGTCAGGCTATGATGGAAGAGATGACTGCACTTCATTCCAATGGAACTTGGGATCTTGTTCCATTACCTACTGGCAAAAGTACTGTTGGTTGTCGTTGGGTTTATACTGTCAAGGTTGGTCCAGATGGCAAAATTGATCGTTTTAAAGCTCGTCTTGTTGCTAAGGGATACACTCAGATCTATGGCCTTGATTATAGTGACACCTCTCCTGTGGCTAAGATTGCATCTATCCGTCTTCTCATATCTCTAGCAGCTATAAATCACTGGTCCCTTCATCAGCTTGACATCAAGAATGCCTTTTTACATGGGGAGTTGGCCGAGGAAGTTTATATGGAGCAACCATCTGGTTTTGTTACTCAAGGGGAGTCTGGCTTAGTGTGTCATTTACGTCGATCTCTGTATGGTTTAAAGCAATCTCCTAGGGCATGGTTTGGAAGATTCAGTGCTGATGTGAAACAATTTGGGATGAACCGGAGTGAAGCTGATCATTCAGTATTTTATAGACATGGAGATGGAGATCATAACAAGTGTATCTACCTAGTGGTCTATGTTGATGACATAGTGATAACAGGTAATGATCATCAAGGGATTTCTCAGCTCAAACAGCATTTGTTTAGCCACTTTCAGACTAAAGATTTAGAAAATCTTAAGTATTTCTTGGGGATCGAAGTAGCTCAATCTAAGATAGGTATATGCATCTCCCAAAGGAAATATGCGCTGGATATGCTAAAAGAAACTGGCATGCTAACTTGTAAACATGTGGATACTCCCATGGACACAAATGTTAGACTTATTTCTAGCCAAGGAGAGTTATTAGATGATCCTGGTAGATATCACAAATTGATTAGTAAGCTAAACTATCTTATAATCACACGACCTAACATATCCTTTGCAGTAAGCGTGGTTAGCCAATTTCTTCAATCTCCATGTGAAAGCCATTGGGATGCAGTAATTCGTATTCTGAGATATATTAAGGGAACTCCTGGCCAAGGATTGTTGTATGAAGATAGGGGTCACTCACAAATTGTTGGATATTCTGATGCAGACTGGGCAGGTTCTCCCTCTGATCGGCGGTCTACTTCAGGATACTGTATTCTGATTGGACGAAATTTGATATCTTGGAAGAGTAAAAAGCAAACTGTTGTAGCTAGATCAAGTGCATAAGTAGAATACCGAGCCATGGCACTAGCTACGTGTGAACTTATTTGGCTAAAACAACTTCTTCAAGAATTGAAATATGGAGAAATTCAAAAGATTAAGTTAATCTGTGATAATCAAGCAGCTCTTTACATTGCCTCTAATCCAGTGTTTCACGAAAGGGCAAAACATATAGAGTTAGATTGTCACTTCATCAGACAAAAGATTGAATCAGGATATATTTCTACCTCTTTTGTTAATTCGAATGATCAGTTAGCAGATATCCTTACAAAATCTCTTAGAGGCCTCATATTGAATACATTTGTAACAAGCTAGGAGCATATGTCATGTAGGCACCAGCTTGAGGGGGGAGTGTTAGAATCTTGTAATTATTGGGGTAGATTGTGCATATATTAGAAGGATACTAGGAGATTATTAGGAAATATTAGGAGATAATCTTGTAATTATTGGAGTAGATTGGGCATATATTAGAAGGATACTAGGAGATTATTAGGAGATATTAGGAGATTATTTTCCTTTTTTGAACTATTTTCTATGTATTATATATACCTCAAATCGTATATGAAAATTCATTAAGCCAATTGCTTGTTTCAAAACTTCTTCTTCTCTCTTTTTCACTTTCAAACCATGCTCTCGGTGACTATTTCAGCCCATATAATGACTTCTTCAGCTTACAAACTTTTCATCCAGTCTTGTCATCAACAAATCCCGGAGGAATCTTCATATATACCTCTTCTTTCAAATCACCATGTAGAAAAGCGTTTTTAACATCAAACTGATGTAGCTTCCAGTCAAGGTTGGCTGCACAAGACAATAAGATTTTGATAGTGTTCATCTTGGCTACAGGGGCAAACGTTACCTGGTAATCAACTCCATAGGTTTGACTGAATCCTTTGGCGACCAATCTAGCCTTATACCTCTCGATTGAACCATCTGCCCTATGTTTAACCGTGAACACCCATTTACATCCAACTAGCTTCTTCCCTGGTGGTGAAATTATAAGATCCCATGTCTCATTTTTTGCCAAAGCTCCCATTTTCTCAATCATTGCAGCCTTCCATTTTGGGTCCTGTAATGCCTCTCGCCAATCCTGCGGTATAGAAACAAAAGAAACAGATAAAACAAAGGCTCTATAAGAAGAGAACAGAGCATTATAGGAGATAAAATGAGAGATGGAATGTTTAGTGCATGTTCTAACTCCTTTTCTAAGAGCAATAGGAAAATCAAGATCATTGTCAGAAGGGCTAGAATCAAGATTAGAATCAGAATCAACAAAGATTAAAGAAGACTCACCAAGTTCTTGCTCTTCTGTATTTTCAAAGACTGAAATCGAAGAGGACGGTTGATCGGAGGTCTCATGCTCAACGGTTGCATCTGTATTAATCCACCAAGTGTAGGTTTTCAAATCAGGTCTATCCAATCTTCTTAGAGTTTTAGGTGGTTGGTCCCTCTTGCTATCTATTTCTATTGGAATCTCCCCCTGGAAAGGAATGTCATCCATCACCTCTTCCTTCTAATATTTCTCCCCCTGAAGAGGTGACTGGACAGGAAAATAATACTCAAATTCTCTAAAAGTAACATCCATACTCACAAAACATTTTCTAAAAGGAGGATAATAACACTTGTATCCTTTTTGAGTAGTAGAGTAACCAACAAACACACTTTAAGGCTCTAGGATCTAATTTGCTTGGACTATTCTGATGAACAAAACAAACACAACCAAATACTTTAGGAGGCACAGTATAAGAATTTTTTCCTTGGAGAACCTCTAATGGAGTTTTAAAATCCAAAGTACAAAGAGGCATACGACTGATAAGATAAGCAGCAGTTAAAATAGCATCACCCCAATATGGTTTGAAAAAATTCATAGTGAACATAAGTGACCTAACTACTTCCAATAAATGTCTATTTTTCCTTTCAGCTACCCCATTTTGAGCACTAGTATTGACACAACTAGTTTGATGTATGATACCATTAGAATCTAAGTAGGTATGAAAAACTGTATTCATGTATTCAGTACCATTATCAGTTCTCAGAATTTTAACATGCGCATCAAACTGGGTGCAAATCATTTTATGAAAGTTTTGAAAACACGAAAAAACTTCATTTTTTGTTTTCATCAAATAAACCCAAGTCAATCTAGTGCAACAATCAATAAAGGTCACAAACCATCTATAACCAGAAAGAGAGATAGTTTTAGTATGACCCCATACATCAGAGTGAATAGTAGCAAAAGGAATCAAGTTTTTATTATTAATTGGAGAATAAGAATGCC
Organism: Jatropha multifida; assembly: GCA_948099535.1. Taxonomy (NCBI): domain Eukaryota; kingdom Viridiplantae; phylum Streptophyta; class Magnoliopsida; order Malpighiales; family Euphorbiaceae; genus Jatropha; species Jatropha multifida. The sequence goes on from CANUEX010002239.1 coordinate 4,579, forward strand.
TAATGTGTTTGGCAAGTTCACAAGCATCACATACTAAAAAATCTAAATCACACTTAGTAACCAAAGTGGGAAATAAACGTCCTAAAACAGAAAAAGAGGGATGGCCTAATCTCCTATGCCATTGAACTTCATGAGAAGGATTTCTAGAAGTTCCTAACAAAGCTTGACTGGTACTCGGATTTGAAAACCGACAAACATCATCCAACAGATACAGCCCATTGCACAAGCTACCACTATCAATCGTTCTCTCCGTGTTCAGTTCTTGAAAAATACAATGAGTAGGGTAAAAAGTTACTTTGCAATTAAGCACTTTTGTGATTAAATTAACAGATAACAAATTAATGGAAAATCGAGGAACATGAAGAACAGAAGAAAGTCTAATATTGGAAATACAGTCAATAGAACCTATGCCAAAATTGGTACAAAGGAGCCATCCGCGATACAAATTTTTTCTTTACCTTAATACTTAGAATATGTGAGAAAATATTTTATAGAGCTTATTGTATGTTTATTTGCTCCTGAATCTATCACCCAAGAGGGTTTCGCAAGAGAGGTAAGAAAAGCATTACCTGAATTAACAAAATTAGAAGCTGCAGCAGATGAAGAAGAATCAAGCTGTGACAACAAACGTTTCAAAGACTAAATTTCCCTATCAGAAAAGCTACCAGCAGTAGATGGTTCCTCAGGCAAAGTTCCACTATCAGATCTAGTGCCTATGGTCTAGACGAGCTGACTCACTTCCCTCCGCGCCCCCTAGTTGGACGTCCATTTAATTTTCAGCAAAACTCCTTAGTGTGCCTATTCTTCCCAAAATAGTCACAAAATAGATGATCTCTATCCGAAGAACCTCCCTTCGCAGTCTGTATTTGTTCTCTTGCAGAATTTGCAATTAACCCTGCTTTATCCATTGTAAATCTGTGAACCATGGCATTCCTCCTAGTCTCCTCTTGCTGTACAAATGAGTAAGCTTGTCGCAAGGATGGAAAAGGATCCCGTCCAAGAACCTGAACTCGAATCTAATCATACTCATTATTTAGGCTAGCCAAAAAATCATATACTTGTTCTACATCAATCAACTTCTGAACTTGAGTCGCATTATTAGCACATTTTGCTTGAAATTCTTGATAATAGTCCAGTTCCTGCCACAACCTGCTAAATTCAACAAAATACTGAGCGATAGTCAGATTCCCCTACTTTGTCTCATGAACCTTTTGTCGCAATTCATATCTCTGAGCATAGTTTCTTGTTTGTGAATATGTCTGTGAAGCGGCATCCCAAATCTTCTTAGCTGTATCAAGGAGCAAATACCCTCGAGAAATAGTTGGTTGCATGGAATTCATTAACCAAGACATAATAAGAGAATTCTCAGATTTCCACTTGTTAAAGCCCGGATTTGTTGAAACTGGTTTTGTCGCTCCACCATCAAGGTATCTCTGCAAACCTCTTGCTTCGATGAATAATAAGCAGGATCGAGACCAAGCTAGGTAATTTGTTCCATCTAACTTCACCGGACTAATCTGAAGTGAGGGGCTCTCTGAGTGAAAACTGAAATCGGTCTTCTTTTCGTCAGCCATATCGTCAAAAAAATACTGTCAGACGTAGAGAAACACGCAGCAGCAGTGAAACACGTAAAAAAAAGGGAAAAAATTCCAAAAAGGCAGAACTAGATCTAAGGAACCAGTGGAGTTGGGTCACAACACCAAATCGAGGTCGTCGGAACCAGAAACGTCGACGGAACTCACCGGAAACAACCGCAGGCACTGGCGCGTGACAGACGGCCAGAAACTTCCGTTGGCGCGTGTGCTCACGCGCGTGATCGGACGGCGACGCGGTTTTAACAGAGGGCTGATCGGCGGTCCCTCTTCCTTCTGAGATGGGTGGTGACGATCAACTCTCACTTCTAGTGGAGCTGTTTGTAACTCAGACCCGTTTTAGACAAAAACCCTTGCTGAAACACCAATTTCACAGCAAGGCTCTGATACCATGTAGAAAAGGAAGAAAAAATTCTATATTTCTTTCTATTATGTGCCATATACAATCTCTAAACTAGGTATTTTATATACAAGGATCTCATTAGAATAGGAAACTAATTAACTAGGAAATTCTAGCAAACAAGGAAAGCAAATCAAGAATGTTAAATACAAGGATTTCAACATACACTTCACATATTATATTGTCACTGATTCTCAATATAATTGTCTCTCTCCTGCTAAATACGGATCACTCTTTTCATCACAAAATGTACCTTAATTATTCCTGATACAAATTCAATTCAGCTCACATGTATCTTGTGACCATGAGTAGGATACAGATACAAACTACTGCATCCAGCACTACACAAAAGACATCAGATCTAGCATGCACAATAGCTAAGAGTGTGCATTGGCAATTTCCATTCATGTTGGAATTCAGAAAAAAGTAACTGAAGTTATATAACCTTTTAATCGAACTAATTAAATTTGTAGAAACCAAATCCCCTCAATTATTAAGACCAATTTACTGAGAAAAATGTCACGTTTTCTGCTATCAAGAGGGAAAAATGAAAACAATAGAAGTGGAGGACAAATAATTTGAACCCTGATTAAAAAATACTCATTGATAATGATTAGTCATTACTTAGCAGGCAACATAAAGGACACTAATTAACTCCAAACTCACAAGTAAATAAGAAATTTCAATTTTTTTTTTAAATTATTCAACAAAATCCTAAAGAAATGCCACCTAGAAGCTCCATGAATGGCATGCAATATCAGGGCTGAAAAAAAGATGATAAAAAAACACCTTTGGCACCAATCTCAGAAAATCACCAAAATAACTTTTGATTTGCTCCAGGACATTGAGAAATCAGTCCATGTAACCTCATTTACTAGCGTGAACTCCAGTACAGAAACAATGACTTCAATAGGCATCGTAAATGTGTCGCAATTGACACTTGGATGTGTGGGCAGTTTCCTATACAGAAGGAGATGATACCAGAAAAGAGATTTGAAAACTAAGATATATGTGAGAAGTGAGAACAAGACCAAGAAAAGAGGTGACTGGTGACAGGAAATTAAGGCAAAATGCAGATGTAGATGTTTTATCATTAGAAACAACACCGATTATATGGTATAAGGAAGCATAGACGTATTTATGTAATTGCATTAAATTAGTAAGTTTCGAGCAGTTTCAAGAAAAAAAAAAGTAAGTTTCGAGCAGTTTACACATTATTGTTATTGTAGGATTGAACTGAACCATATTAGCAGATTTCTTCATTTTCATCTTTTGGTTTAAAAGGTGCGAACCCCTAACAACATGCCAAGCAAGTTCGCAGCAATGGATTTAGTTTCACTACCAAATTGACCAAGTAACACAAGGATAGTTCCCTAAATGCATTAGTAATATCTTGACTGTTGTCAAAATTACTAATGTTTTATCATTAACAGATCAGATTGATCATTCAATCTATTTACAACTTGCACATACTGTATGGCACCAGGCATGGAAACCAGTTTCCACAGTATCAACCAAGTCCGTTCTCCACTTGAAAAGATAGAATCATTAATGAATACATTGACTATACAAAAAACTGACATCCCATTAAGACATCATTAGTATCACTTATGATGAAGCCAATTGATACCAAAATGGTCAAAGACATAATAATGCAAAAAAGAGCATATGTCCCATTAATAACCAAGCCTTCATTTTCAGAAATCAATACAAACCTGCTTGATTTCTGGAGGAGCAGGAACCTCAAGAGCCAAATCTTCCCGTTCCTCAGGATCATTACCAACAGCTTCATCATCATCGGTGAAAATTTCTTCATGCTCCCAGTCATCACCTAAGATCAACAAATAACATTCCTAAAGTGATGAACACTATAAATATGATTTTCATGCAGTTTAAAGTTTTTTAAGAAAAAGTCTTTCCCAAGATTCAACATATATCAAGTTCACTGACCCAGGAATAATGGTCACTGTATGTTATTATGTATGTTAGAAAAAATAGAATGCATCCAAAATCTGTAGCTATTCTTAGATTATATTGTTAAATAAAGAAATTATATATTCATTGCAAGAGTTTTGAAATCTATAAGATCATTTCAAAGAAATGCTTACCCTTTTCACTATCATCATCATCCATATCATGATCTCCTCCCCTTAGACCTTCCTCATCATCATCACCACTACTACGTTTGTTTAGTCCAAGTCTATTTTTCCTTGCTGCCTCCTCTTCTTCATCTTCCTCTGCCCTGTCAGACACATTGCCTTCTTCTTCATCACCAGCTGGTTTTTTACGGCCACCTCTTCCACCAGCAGTTCCACTTTCCTTATCATCAAATTTTTCAACTTCGCCAAATGCTGCAGCACCATTATTTGCAGCTTTCATCATCCACCTTTGGTATCCATCTGCAGTCTTTCTCCTGTTCTTCATCTTCTCTTCTGCTTCCTCCAAAGTAAGTTGCTTATACTGAGCAACCTTGTTAAAGTTATACCTGCCAAACAAGCAAGCAACCATCATGTCCCTAATTCTTAAGAGAAAAAAGCTGAACTCTATAACACAGTGATGTAGAACCAGGAAAGAAAATCAAAAGACAGAGAAAAACAGGCATGTGAACAATACCCACGGTCAAGGATGTAAATGAACTGAGCCAGCTCGCCTGCTATTCCGGCTCGACTTGGAAAAGAGTTCAAAAAATTTTAGGCTCGAATCAACCTCGAGCTCGAGCTAACAATTTTGAGCTCGAAAGTTGATCGAGTCTTGTCGAGCTTTTATATATAAATATATATATAACATTTATTTTAGGCTTACTTGAGCCAAGCTTGAGCTGAAAATTTTTCAAGTTATACTCAAGCATTAAGTCGAGCTCAAGCCCAAAATTTTCAAGCTTGTCGAGTTTTCAACCGAGCTCAAGCGAGCTAAATTATATCAAACCAAGCTGAGCTTCAGCCAAGCTTCGAGCCTGGCAAGTTCAAGCTTAGCTTGGCTCATTTACACCGCTATCCGCGGTACGGTAGCACCAAGAGAAAAGAAGAAAAACTAGGCATTTCCAATCAAACTCTTATTATTCCATTCTTAAAGTAAAGAAAAATACAGGTCATTTTGGTATTTAAGTTGTGCTACTCCAAACTAGGACAATTAAACTAGTACCAACAACAACTAAGCTTTAGTTCCAAACTAATTGGTGTCGACTATGTAAATCTTTTATTTTCAATATCTGCTACGATCAAACTAATAGCAACACAAAGCAAAATGTACAATAATCATAACAACCACCAAGCCTTAGTCCTAAACTAATTGGGATCGGCTATATGAATCTTTTACTTCAAATATCTGCTCTCAAATTAATATTAATGGAAAGCAAGGCAGAACTTCGAAAAAAATTTTAAAATAGTTTTTGGAGAAAACATCGTGAAAGGAATTTTAAAATCATTTGATATATTGACATATTAATAAAATCAACAAAGCATAAGATAGGCAATAGATACCAATTAATTAGGATGTGCTATATGAATCTTGTCTCTATTCTATTATGTTCATAGTTATATCACTAATATCCAAAGACAGAGGATCTTCGTGATAACTTCCTTCCAAGCAATTCTAGGTCGGCTACTTCTCTTTTTTAGCACTTACGACTATCAAAGTATCACATTTATAAACCAGGACATGTTGGGGTCCACATAATACAGGGACCGTACTATCTCAGGCATCCTCTCATTTTATTTTCAACTTCTACAACTTGCACATTTTTGTCTAATGTAGTTATTCCTAATTTTGTCAAACCTTGCACGATCAACATTCGCATCACAGCAACACTCATCTTGCAAACATGTTCGGCATTCACTATCTAAAGTTCGCTTCCATATAGTATTGTTAGTCTCACCACCGTCCTATAGAACTTACCTTTCACCTTACTAGTTATCTTCCTATTGCAGACTACACATGTAGTAATCCTCCATTTCATCCATCCTACCTGAATTCTATGAGAAACATCTTCGTCTATAAAACCCTCTTCTAGAAAACTGAACCAGAATATTTAAAGTGATTGCACTTGGGCACCACCAAACCATCTAATCTAATCTCACCAGGGTTAGAGCTACTTTAGAATTTAGGAAGGCCAAAATAAATTTTTCAAAAGTAAGGGACCTTTTTTCCCTCAGACCAAATTCCCAATGCACGTATTCCATCTTACTTCTACTTAGCCTAAAACCATTATCCTCAAGAGTTCTCCTCCATAGTTTCGACTTTGGGTTTAATCTTCACTAGTTTCATCAGTTAGAACAATATCATATGTGAATAACATGCAGCAAGAAACATCCTCTATTATATTACTAGTCAACTCATCCATTATTAGGTAAATAAATACGAGATCAAAGCAAATCCATGATGTAGCCAACTGTTATGTGGAACTCCTAGTATCCCTTCCAGTTGTTCTCACATTGGTGACTGCATTTTTATACATATTTCTAATTGCATTTATGTACTTGGTATGAACTCCTTTTTTCTATAATAATCACCAAAGTACTTCCCTCAGCATTCTGCCTTTATTGTAGATCTACCAGACAAATCCAAATCAGTTCTCCAACACCTTTATAATCTCTTTAAATCTATGTTCTATTATTCCTTCCTAAAGCGTCATTTTATGACTCATAAGTTCAATACCATGGGAGTTCAAACAACATTGGTATCTCCCTTATTCTTATATATCGGTATCAAACTGCTTTTTCTCCACTTATTTGGCATCCTTTACCTCTAAGGATAGCATAATAACTTGGTTAAACAAGCAACTCCCAATTCCCCAAGACTCTTCTAGGCCTCCGTAAAGATACCATCTAGGCCACATGCTTTTCAACCTCCATATGCTTCAAAGCCTCCTTGACCTCAAAATTAAACTAGTACCAAATAGGATAAAGAGAAAACAACTTTTAAGGTGTTCCTACTTATAGTAAAGATTCCAAAATACTACTAAATACTATTAAACCACAAATTTCATAAATTAATACTTGATTTAAATAATAAAATAAAAACAACATTTATGTATATTTTCCTTGATTGCATCACTAAGTTATAAAGGTGCCAAGGAGTCCTGGAATATAACCGGATGGGCTTAGTTAGCTTAGGCCCTTAAACTGTACGGCTGTAAACCGGCGCAATTGAGCTTAGGTGAAAGGAGTAGGTGCATGCTTGCACGACGTGAAGCACAATGGTCCACAGTATAAAGAAGATACGAAATCCTAATAAGAAAAGTATTCATAAAGATAAATAAATGATTCTAGCACCGATTCTCCTATTTTTCTGAAATTTAAACAAAAAAAGATAGGATGCTAAAATCTCTTAAACCATTCTCTTATATTACATTAATTGGAATAATCTATTGGGGACATGATTCACCCTAATCAATTGGTTGACTAGGAGAAATTTGTTATTTTATAAATATGGTATTCATCTTAAGATTTGTAGCACTAGTTGCTTCAATCAATTGTTGGCCAAAGGGAAAGTTATTCCCATACATATATAATCATATATATGATAATCATTCTAAGTTTTGGGACATGGTTTTCCCCAGTCAACTGGTTAACTAGGGGGCAAGATTCAATCACACACATACTACAAAAATTCAAAAGAGGATTGCAGGCATGACTTTTTTCCAATCAATTGGCATAATTTGCTTTTTTTCATATTCTTTTTTTTCCTTTTTTTTTTTTCTTAATGAAAATGTAACAGAGGCATGCCTAGGCAAGCACCTTGCACATTGCCTAAAGGTCTAAGGTGCAAGAGCAATCCCTTTAGCCCCTTGCAGTTGAGGCACGGCTTCAATAACTATGCTTTATATTATCATCTTGCAAAAGAATGGGTAAACAAATTTAAAAAGAAAAAAATGTCAATATCCATTTCCAACATGAATCACATAGCAAGTAGAATGAGACATAAATTATTTTCTTTTTAAGACTTGCAGAACCTAAAGCAAAGAAACATTAATGGCAAATATATGAAGATATCATGCATACCAAGAACCAGCAGGAATAGCAACAAACTCTTTCCCCTGCAATATCAATAGGTAGTAAGTTGCTGATTGTGAACCTTCAAGATGGCCTTGGTACTGAGACTGACCCGTTTCATCCTCCAACATCCACGGCTTATTCTTGTATTTCTCCTATGCGGTACAATGTTAAACAAATAAGAATGATTCAAACACTAATAAAAATGTACATTAGCAAGGGCAACATACAAACAGTTTCATCTTCATCAAACGAGAAAAAAAATAGATTAAATCTAAAGGATCAATTACAATGAACCACACATAGTTGCTCGGGCATTGAACTATTATGATAGCATCGAATGCTGAAAACCATATACAGCTTTTAAAAAACCAACTTAACTACCTGTAAGAAATAGCAAAATGTAACGTAAAGCCAATAGCAAATGAGAACTAAATACCCGCAAAGCATCTGTAAGTTGACGTCCTTGAAGTCCATCTTTATGGAGAGACCATTTGTTCTCAGCACTTTTCTTCTTTGAAAAACTGGGTAGCCCAGTCACAAATCTACCAATAAAGTAATTTTTGTCACTGCTAGAACTTGCTCGAACATTATACTCCTGAAGAAACCAACCAAAAGGCATATAGATGTTTAGCTTTCAAATAAAAATATAAATAAACGCATATACTGACAAATCAACCACTAAGAAGTCCCATACAAGACAGGAATATGTCCTGAATAGACAAAATTTTCTTGAAAGTAAAACAATATTGAGACTACAAAAAGCCTTAAAAATCATATTTACATTGATCCCATGCAACAACACAATGTTATTTATCTCTTTCTTCCTTATATGAACAGTGCAAAAGGAACTTAATTATAAGCCATTGAGGACCATCAAGAGTTTGAATTTTGAAAGAAATAATGGAATAACATAAGCAAACAAAAATAAACAATATAAAAATTATTACTTCATCACATCAAATTCCTTGCATCAAATCTTAATATTTTGTTCTATGTAAAGCATTGTGGAAACCAAATCCAAGAGGGATAAAGACATCAAGGTGATTTTTTGTAGCAGTATTGAACTATTTTAGTGATGTGAGAAGCAAATAAACAGAAAATTGAAATGAAAAAAGGCACAATTAGAATTAAAGAGAAAAAAAAAAAAAACCAAACTCGAATCAAACGAGTGACTGTAGCACCACAATCATAGCATTTCCCACGGTTCTCAGCCATGGTTTTGCCACAAGTCAAGCACAGGGTCATGTGTTTGCAGTTGCTTCCATATAAGTCTGTGGTTGATCCACATCCACTGCATGATGGCTTCAACATAAGATCAAACGACATTTTCTCCTCCACCTTCAAAACTGAAAAACCTCAAATTTTCCAGAGAAGAAAATCAAAGAGAAATTGGAAGAGCAGACTAGAAAGGATCAAAGGAAACCACATAACACATGATTTCGTCAGACAGACAATCAATAAAAGATGGACGTTAATAACATTATTTGTTATTTTCAAAAGTAATTCAGATACCTATCTTCAAAGATATATCACTTTGATGAGATGAGAGTTCTGAAGTACTTGCACCCCTTTTTATTTTTAATTTCTTTGTAAGGTCTATGTTCATTGATACAGGGTATTATTCTTTTTATAATTCAGAAAATGGTGGTAAGGGTGTAAATTTTAGAATAAAATCAACTAGATAACAGTATACATGCTCCCATCCTTCTTTGCTTCCTCTTCAGTCAGGTATTGACAACAATGACTACAGATTAATTTATGATCACTCTGTAAAAGTAAATCATGGTAAGTAACTGCATGGGAATGATGCTAGCTTACCTACACTATATATTCTTAAAGTCTCCAAGTTATAGCAGCAGGAAATACAGTACAAAACAACTCCATTTACTAGACTTTAGTCAATGCCACTCAAAAAACTTGAAGCGCACAGAATAGTGTCCACCAAGATCACTAACACAAAAATGGAACAGACTCAGATTCATCCTAGTCCGCAGAAAAAAAGTGCATAGACAAACTTGCAAGAAAAATGATATACCCCATCATTGATTCCAATAAACAAGCAGCAGAACACTAGGACTCGAATAATCTACCCAAGAAATGGGGGAAATCGAAGTCGACTCGCTAATTCTAATAGCTCGAATTCAGAAGCGATAGGAAACTTAACAAATGGAAATTCTAACTTGCAGGAAAGGGAATTGTATTCTAGGGTTTTTAGCTGAAAAGCTAACTTCATTTTGACTTTACTAAAAATTATAGAAAGCAGGAAGGAAAAGGTAAGAAACATTACCAGAGCGTTGGGCAGGAGATAGAGAGTGAAGGCTTAGAGGATAACTAGAGAAAAGGAAAGGGCTTAACGACTGATTATTTGATTTTCAGTTGCATGGAAATCGGGTGTCGGTTTTCTGCAGATATGTTGCTGTATTTCTGTTCTCAATATATTCTTGTCACAATTTGTCGCTTATTTTATTGGGTGCTTAAATGTTTAAATTAAGTAAAAATTACTATTTAATCGCTCTAATTTTGTAAAATTCACTAATTAATCCCTATATTTTCAAGAATATAATACTGAGTCGTTATTATTTGCTTTTTGCAGAATACAAGTCCTTCTATACAATATTTGTACATTTTCCATTAATTTTTAATAGAAATACCAAAATAGCCTTCACCGTCATCTTTTACTTTTACCTAAGGGCTTTAAAAATCTTCACCTAAAGTCGCTCTATTCCGAAGACGAAGCTACTTTGTGAAGAAGAGAGCGATTGCCCCCTGCTATTTTTTAAGAAAAAACAATTCCCCTAGCGACTCTAATATCTTTAACCATTTTGCCCTGTCCTTTTTTTCATAATATTCTCTAGTGGTTTGTCCTCTTTATAAATTCTAGTTTCGTTTCTGCTCTCTTTCTTTCACCTTATCTTTTTCTTCCTTTTTTTCTCTTTTTTTTGTTAACTTGCAAATTGATATCATGAAGGGAATGGGGTGTAGAATGCAAGATAGCAGCTTAAAAATTCTCTTTATCACTATTGCACAAACAATGTCTAGGCTTAGAATAGAAAACCAACTTTCTCATTTTCAATGGCAAAAAAGGCAAAAGGAATGGAAATTGATGTGAATTCTTTATCTTGTTAGTGAAGTTACTGTGATTAATATAGCATTAACCATTGTTTCCTTTGATTAGGGTGCTAGAATCCTTCAAAATCCACTTTTGCAAAAATTTTAAATGGCAATTAGGGGATCTTGTAGTTCTTTAGGTAATTATGACAAATTGTATATTTATAAATGTAATTTAAAGTTATGTCATAATATAATGAAGTATGGCACTTCATAATAAAAGTATATGTATAATACTTCACATATTTCATATTTATTTACTTCATACATACAACTCAACTTATAAACATAAACATCATCATTAATAATATTATTGTCACGACTCGTTACCTTTGACTGAACCGACACTAGGACTTAAAGCTACCAAAGTCCGTAGTAAGCCAAATACATACCAAATAAATTTTTTGTCAATAGAAATGGCAAGCCCAATATCGTCATATTCAATATTAACTTGATTTACAAGGTTCTTTGGGTCCATATAAATATATTACATAATAGAAACTTTAATAAATAATACATCAATATTTTCTAAATTTATCATACATTACTATCATAATTGCGGAACAATCTAAAAACTTCAAATTTCTTATCGAGGTATCTTCTAGACATCTAATGATAGAGGGCAACAAGATGTTTGAAGACCTATAAACTGAATAAATATTATGGCAAGGGTGAGTGCCTAAACCCAATGATTAAGATTAAATAACCTTCTCACCCCACACAATCACTCAATTTCATATTTAATTCAGTCTGGTCATCTGACTAGTTATCTAATCGTACAATCAATCATGCAAATGACATAGTAATAACAGTTATAATTATTAGCACATTCACATAATCACATCAAGTGGAGATTGGTCAGCGGCATCACCAGAACCCTCGAATCGTCGTTACACATGGCCAGCCCTCTCATCACATGTGCACCAGGTAGGGGATTTCCCATACATGGCCGGTCTCAACCTCACTTAACCAATCCTCTCATTTTTTTTATATTCTATTTTCTTTTTCATACCAATAGGAGACCACTCTTTGGTTTTCCATTTCATCCATATCATATCATTAGATTCACATAAAGGCATCGATCTCTCCACACATGGCTAATGATATCGAAGACTGCCCTCACAATTGCAACGGTGACCCATTTCATTCCAATTCTACAAAAACAAAGCATACATACAACAAGCCACAACTAATCAAACAATATTCATTACCAATGAATAATGCAGCACAAAAAGCAATACCTCAAATAATGCGTCTATACCTAGATGGCATTTATCTATCATGTATGAATGCATAACATTTATCCGTGTATGCATGTATGCATATGCAATTGCCAATATGTATTATCCAACACTACTCACCTTTAGACAATTTGGTTAGAAGCCATGTTCCTTTCCCAATACTCTACTATTTGGAATTTGATTTCTCAGGACCCACAAGAATATCTAAAGAAAGAACCAAAATAAGTTTACTATTCATGAATTCTAACTGTCCTTTTCTAAATTCTAATTTTTAATAATATTGTGTCTGTTTTTCTCCAATCATTTAGTTAAGATATTCTAGACCGACTTAACTCCCTTATCTTTGTTTTCTAATCTTAAGTTTCCTATTATAATCTATAACTCTTATACATGATGATCTAACCTCATTATAATTCTTCAAATAAACAATCTTCTGTAAACATTAATTAATAAAAATAAAAATAAGATAATTTCATTATTTAAGTTTGTCCTACCGAAAATCCAGCAGCATCTCCCCTAAAATAGAGTTGTCTACTTGATTCAAACAATATTAAACATTCAATTTGCATAGCTCATCCATCGGGCGATTCAATTTCGAATAATAATCCCATCCGCCATCATCATAATATCCACATATCTCATCATTACTCTTACTATAATATTTCATTTTGAATTTACATTTTTATATCATAATCACTATTCTCGGCTTGATATTATCATAGTTGTATTTGATCTTAATCATCAATATTTACATAAACATCTATGTATAATATATATATTTTGATTTCTACTAACATATGATAAACATTAAATATTCATATAAGACTATTTGGTAAGTCATAAGCTAACCATATTAATACCTTTGCAGTAATTGAATTACTTAAGTTGTTAAAGCTCACTTTTAACAAAAACTAATTCCAGCTACTATTTACTTAGATTTGATTCTTACATCACTATTGGAAGTAACCGCGGTAATTGAATTACTTAAGTTGTTAAAGCTTACTTTTAACAGTAACTAATTCTAGCTACTATTTACTTAGATTCGATTCTTACATCAATATTGGAAGTGGAACCATAGTTTACCGAAGTTAAGCATCTAACCTTCGTTAACCGACTAAAATACTCCTCTTGCATTTCTTATGCACAACCAACTAGTTTTGGCTAATGATTATCTAATTAACTAACTAACTATGTCCTTCTAGAGTCACATTAATCATTGTTTATCAGTTTTTGCAACTTTTCGGCTCAAAATCTTCTAACTAAATTTTGTTGAATTTCATATAACACCCAACAAAGTTTAGATTCTTAGGAATCATTTTAATTAGTTTAAGTAGTATTTGTACCATTCTTAGTTAGCAAAATTATTCTAAGATTGCATAACATCCATATAATTAAGTTCTATGAACTTTCAGCTTATAAGCCATTTATCAATTTTTATGTCAATTCACAGTTTAACTACAAAACAAGTCAGTTTGTGATTTTTAATTGCATATCCGAAACCTAAAAGCTAAAATACATATTCTGAATTCATTGATTTTTCGGTCACCGGAAACCTCCACTATCGCCACCTGCCAACAGGTGGCAGGCCTGAGATCAAATGACAATATACTAAAAATGAGGAAAACTTCATCTGAAGTTCAATTCTGAGATCAGTTTCTATAAAATATGGCGATTATTTACTAAAATCCCAAATTTTATCAATTATCAAAACCTAAAACTTCAATCATCACATATGGCTCAGTCAAATTTAGTTTGTCCATTAATCATTTATCCAAAGATAACAAAAGGTGTTTTTGACTCACCTTGCTAACAAGGATAGCTAGAAAGTGGCTATTTAATGAAGTGGGCGGTGGAGCGGTGGCCACGATCTGCAATCGTTCGAAATGAAGAGAGAACCGATCTCTTCACAATGCCAATAGTGTCAAAATCACCGTAGGGGTGTAACTTGGATCTGAATATTCCAATCCATATCAAAATTCCAAACCAAATGTTAATTTGAAACGGAATTTAGAATACAAAATTTAAAATGGAATGCATTTTTTAAAATATTGGTATATGGATTATGAAATGAAAACCAAAATTGAAATTTCATATTCCAATCCATATACCGAATTTTTATTTTTTTATTTTTTAATTTATGATTATATATTTTAAAATAAAATATTAAGTTAAAAGATTAGAATAAAATATCTTTAATTCTTCATATTTTGTAAGAAAACTTCTATTTAATTCTAAAATTATATAGTTTAATAAAATATTTTAATTCTATTCCTAATTATTAATTAACATATACTATATGCTTGAATACTCATATATACTTTCTTGGGTTGAAAAGTGCAATTCTAAGTTATAATTTTCTTAAATTTTCTTACTTTTCATTAGATTATATGGTTAGAAATATTTTAGTATACTAGACTCATAGTAGATTTCTTTCTTTTGTATGTGGATTTAGCATGCTTGGTGGCTACATATATTGATACATCCTAATAGGAATGGTATTATCTTTTGTTAATTTTATAATATGATTATTATTACTTATTAAGTTGTTACTTATATGAATTGAATTATTAAATATTAAGAGTGAAGTACATCCAACATCTATAAAAAAGTAAAACTAAATATTTTGATTTTTAGTTATATGTGATATTAATTTGTTATTTTTAAAATTTAATTATATCTTTTTAGTCTATATATATAACATATGGTGATTATTTCTTGTCAAATTTAAAAATTTACATCTTAAATAATATCATAATATGTTAGATTTGTATTTGGTTAAGAAATTTAGAACTACCGAATTTCAATTGAAAGGTGTGGAATAAAATTTTAAATTTCAAAAAAATATTTGGAATGAAATGGAATGCAATTTCAAATTCCAAAATATTTTGAAATGGAATCGAAATGAGGGTTATTCCATTTCATACCGTCCGAATTGCACCCCTAGACACTGAAAAAAGATATAAGGAAGAGTGACGGTGGTCGATTTGCTGTCGACCGGTGATGGGGGCTGAGTTTTGAAGAGAGAAAGAGAGTCAAACAAAGAAGGAGAGAATGAAGGTGAGGAGTTGAGTGATTTGGTCCAATTGATTTCCCATAAGAATTAATTTCTGATATGTTCAATATAAATTTCTAGATTCTTGTGATTTTCAATTGGTTTAAGCTTATTTTTCCAGTTTGATTTGGTTAATTTTGATTTTCAAGTAGTTTGATTTATTTTAATTGATTTAATCAAGTTCTAAATCATTTCTTCAATTTATTCAACAATAATTGTAGTATGTTATGATACAATAATTATATTTGAGTTTAGGATAATCAATCTAAGTAGTAGATATATTTTTATTTATTATTATTATTATTAATTGATTTAATATTCAACGTCTAATATTAATCCTTAAGAAGTTTAAAATGTTTTCAACTAGGAGTTTCGATAATACACTGTGGACTTAAGCCCAACTTACAAATTTGAACTCGTATTAAAATTATTTAGTATTTGCAATCCATGTAATCGAAAATTAATATTTTTTATTTAATTAAAATTCAAAAGTTTTGAAAATAAAATTATGGGATGTTACAATCATATTGGCTTTATCATGTGCATGTGATTATATAAGAAAATCATAATAGTATCTATACCAATTTAGTAATTCTACTCCTTATAAAGTTTCATTAAAATATTTGTTATCACGCAAATATCAAATATATTTTTTCAACCGAATAAAGTTAGAAATCCATATAAGTTCATCTTTGTCTTAGTTTGCACAAATTCATTATAAATTTTTTAACAATACAAATTTATGAGCTTAACTTAGAAAAACACTCTGACCTATGCGAGTTGTTGTAGAATCACTCTAAACTGAGCTTTGTCTCCTTTCCTGCATTCCCTTGGCATCCCAAATTGAAAAGTTTATATCAATATCACCCTAAATTCAAATTTTGCTAGAGTTTTGAATAAAAAACTATTAAAAGTAAGGCTCACAAAACCATGTTGGGTTAACTTAACCTAATGTATCAAAACTCACTATTTTGACACAAAACTCATCATTTCAATGACTTACTTTTTTCCCTAAAATCTATAATCCCTGACATTGTTTCTTCTCTCATTTTCCTCTTCTCCCTTCTTCTCCTTCTTCATCTCCATCCGGACAACCTTGACTCGTAGTAGCCCAAATACCTCTAAGTGAAAAAAAGTACCATTCATTGAGTAGAATAATCTTCTTCTTCTTCCTTCGTGATAATGGTGTTGAGCCCTAAACAGTTCAATTACCATTAAAGTAGGAGAGGAAGGGGCAAGAAATGTCGTGTCGCTTCATTTAAAGATTTCGATAAGAACAAATGATAGGAGTTCTAATGAGAATAATCAATAATAGCCATCACTTAGTCAAAGTTCTTCAAGAAAACCAGAGCAATCTCTTTTAAAAGAAAGCCATGAAGTGAAATTGACCCAAATGCTCTCATGTACTCACAAGCAACTGAAAATAACAAAAATGACAATAACACAAGAAGAGTTCAAACTAGAAACAAAGAAATGGAAGGACAAGCAGTGGAGAAAGAATCAATCAATCATTTATACCTTAAATTTTCCTATCTACAATTCATCATCCTAAAAAGAAATGAAAAAAGTGGTTTTTTTCTATTTTATTTTTTGTTATTTTTTTAGGCTCAAATGCAAAAAATGAATACTAAGAAAAATAGATAGGCTGCTCAAGAGACTAACTGCAAAGTGACCAGTAATTTTTTGAAAAAGCCACAGGTCCTTCACAATAACAAAAAGTATCTTATAGGAAGAAGAAGGAAAATAAGGAAGTGGAGAGATAGAGAGAAGAGAATTGCTTTAGGGATCATGGATTTTTGAAGGGAAAAAAAGAGTTGGTAAAACATCGTTTTGATACTTTAGGTTAAGTTAACCAATATGGTTATGTGGGACCCACTTTTAATAGTTTTTTATTCAAAACCCTAACAGAAGTTGAATTTAGGGTGATATTAATACAAACTTTTTAAGTTAGGGTATCAGAGGGATGAAGGTCAGTTTAGAGGAGTGTTTTGAAAACTAGAACAGTCAATGAACCGATGAAAGTGGGGATTCATCGAATTAGAAGGTTTGACTGGATTTAATACGGTTGAATTAAATTTTTAAATATAATATTTTAAATATATTTATTAAATAAAATTAAAAAAATAAGTTAAAAAAAATTAGTAAATATATTTTAAAAATTAGTATATATATTTTAAATATATTTTGAACTAAAATAAAAAAATTTCAAATTTAAAAAAATAAAAATTAGTAAATAATTTTAAAAAATAAATTTATAACTAAAAAGATTAATTACCAAAAAATACATTATTATATTTCATTTAATTAATATATTAGGATTTGAATTTATAAGTAAAAAGGTCCAAAAATTAAAAAATTAGTGGGTGTAATTGTTAGGAGGCCCAAATTTAAAAAAAAAAGCACATAATTTCTAAAAATATCTAGAAATTGAATCAAACCAATTTTTATTGGTCTGATTCAATAGTTTTTAGCCAGTTTTTGTTCAATTTTTATTGGTTCAACCCGATTTTTTTAAAATTCAGTTTTTTAATGCAATTCGGACCAGACCTGAGATAACCCATTAATTTATTTTTAAAAAAATTTTTATTTAAAATTTAATTGTAAATTTTCACCAATGAGAATTGGCCAAAAATAATATTTTATGCCGCGAACCGAATCGAAAACCGAATTTAAATAGTCTAACTCAGT
>CANUEX010002244.1:0-11103 GCA_948099535.1 Jatropha multifida
ATTTCGCAATTAATTTCCATGTAATTCACTTAATTTTAATTAAGCCAATTTAATTTAACAGTATTAATTTCTAATTCGAATTTATACTGAATTTAAATAACTGAAACATAAATTATACCGATTGAAAATCGGACTTCAGATTCGTGTTCAGCGCGTGAAATGCAGCATTCTGCATTTTTGGAGGTCTCGCCGGACCGCCGCCAGCCGGTCATCGGACCGCCGCCTGCGCCGCCGTGCATGGTGGCCGGAAAATTGGACTTGCCCAGAATTGGGTGATCTTTACATCAAAATGTTCGAAATTCTGTGGGGATTCAGAATCGGTGATCAATTTGTGCCGATTGTGCCTTATTTGGCCGGAAAAGGCCTCGACAGTGACTGCACCACCGGCTTTCATGGTGGTTTCGTTCTCCTTGCTCCATCGCCTGAATTAATAGAGGGGAAAAGCTCGCAGCGTCGTGGGGAGAAGATCGATGACCACCTCATGGCCTGGAGTCGTCGGAAACGACTCAGATCGCCGGAAAACTTCATTGCAGAACCTCAAAGCTTCCAGTCGCGATATCTCCCATCAGCGACTTCAACTTCATGATCCAAGACCACCACTGAGTTGCTCTCGTCGAGCTCGTGCCTTGGTTGTGTTTGATCGTCGCAGACACTGGCCGGAGACGCGAAGGAGAATGAGGAGGGGAGCTTGCTGTGCGTGCGCGAGAGAGAGGGAACGGGGAAGGAGAGATTTCTGGGTTTTTTTTTTATTTTATTTTAATTTTATTTATTTTGTTTGTTATTATTATTATTATTATTATTATTATTATTATTATTATTTATTTTAATTAAATGGTTTCAGTTCAATTTGAATCGATTTGGTCTAACCCAATGATTTCGCCTAATTCCAATTGATTTAAGGGTTTTTCGACTGAGTTAGACTATTTAAATTCGGTTTTCGATTCGGTTCGCGGTATAAAATATTATTTTTCGCCAATTTTCATTGGTGAAAATTTACAATTAAATTTTTAAATAAAAATTCTTTTAAAAATAAATTAACGGGTCATTTCAAGTATTTTCTCGTATCTCGTGTCTTATATCCGTACAACCTAACTCTTGGCAAATGAGACTACTCCATACACCAAACTAATCAACCAAGTTCCTTTTTTATTACTAATTAAAAATGAAATTTTTTTTAATTTATTTTTATGTCATTAAAATAAGAAATTAAATATTTTTTTATTTTTATGTTTATGATTTATTACAAATGATTATTTATTTATTTGAAATATTAATATATTACTTATTTAGTATGGCGTGTCCTAAGCATGTGAATATTCTATTTATTTAAAAATTAATATATATGAGACTACTCTATATATTAAGCCAATCAATTAAAATTTTTTTTAATTACCAATAAAAATAAATTTTTTTAATTTGTTTTTATGTCATTGAAATAAGAAATTAATTTTTTTTTATTTTATGTTTATAATTTATTACAAATGATTATTTATTCATTTGAAATATTAATGCATTACTTATTTTGTATAATGTGTCTTAAACATATGGATATCTCACTTGTTTAAATATTATCATATTATGTATATTTCAGTATCTTGTGTCTCATGCCTTTACAACTTAACCCTTGATATATGAAATTACTTCATATATTAAACTAATCAATCACGACGTTTTTTTTAATTACCAATAAAAAGTAAAATATTTTTTTTCTTTAAATTTACTTCCATGTCATTAAAATAAGAAATTAAAAGTTTTTTTTAATTTTATGTTTATAATTTATAACAAATGATTATTTATTTATTTGAAATATTAATATATTATTTGTTCTGTATTATGTATTCTAAGAGTATGGCTGTCGTACTTTTTTAAAAATTATTGTATTCCGTACGTTCTCATATCTCGCATCTTCTGTCCATGCAACCTAACTCATGACATATGAGACTACTCCATACACTAAACTAATCAACTAAGATTTTTTTAATTACTAATTAAAAATAAAATATATTTTTTAATTTGTTTTTTGTCATCGAAATAAGAAATTAAGTTTTATTTTCTTTTATATTTATGATTTATTATAAATGATTATATATTTATTTACAATATTAATGTATTATTTATTTAGTATAGTGTGTTCTAATCGTGTGAATGTCTTACTTTTTAAAAATTATTTCTGTAAGTGTATTGGTTACTTATTAATTGTTTTATAATAATAAATAAATTTATATTAATATATTAGTGTTAGTGATAATTTTTTTTCTAGATGTGTCGTTTCTGTGTAGTGTGTCCTAAGCATGTAGATGTCGTTCCTTTTAAAAATTATTGTATCTCGTACATTCTCGCATCTCGTATTCTATATCTATGCAACATAACTCCTGACATATGAGACTACTTCATATACTAAACTAATCAACCAAAATTTTTTTAATAACTAATTAAAAATAAAATTAAAAATGAAGTGCATTTTTTTAATTTTTTTTGTTTGATTAAAATAAGAAATTAAGTTTTATTTTATTTTATGTTTATGATTTATTATGAATGGTTATTTATTAACTTAGAAATATTAATATATTATTTATTTTGTATAGTGTGTTCTAAGCGTGTAAATATCTTACTTTTTTAAAAATCATATCTATAAGAAATTAGTTATTTTGTAATAAGAAATAAATTTATATTAATATATTAATATAGTAGTGTTAGAAATAATTTTTTTTATAAATATTATTTTGATAAAGATATTATTCTTAAACAACTTATCTTTTTATAATTATATCTTATCCCCTTACAACTATTTTTAATAATTATTGTTCTGCTCACATTTGGCTTTTTCAGAGACTTATATCTGACTTGCTTATAATACAAACTACTCAGCTTATATATGTATAGATATAAATTATAGATTTATATTTTTAGTGTTAGACCTTTTTAATTTTTGATAGTTTAATGTCTGAATTGATAACATTTATACAATTAAATGCCTAAATCGGAATTTTCCACCGGAAAATCGAAATGAATTACTTTATTCCTTTGCTTTACTTTATTTTATTTTCCGGATTATTATCTTTCTTAATTCTTTTTCTCAATTTTTTTATTTTATTTCAGAATTGAAACAAAATTAGAAGGAATTTTTGTGACAATCTTTAGAGAAGAGATATAAGACAAATAAAAAATTTTCTCAAGAAGAAAAATGAATTGAGTGGATGATTTATTTCTAATTAAAATTGTCCATTTTATTTTTCTAATAGAATAATTTAGTCAAATATACTTGATAATAATAATTAAATAGATTAAATTCTACGTGGTCATATAACTTTTTTCATAATTTCTTTTTTCTTCTTTTAAATTCAAAATAACGTTTTGGTAGGGTTTCATAGAATTTATGTAAACATATAATTTATAAAGTATAAAAGCTACCTAGAGAAGATACGCGCACTGCGCATATTATTTCGTTGCTATACATTATATTTATAGTTTATAATAATTTATAATTTATTTATAATTTATAAATTATTTTTAATATTTTTATATTATTTCATAATCTACATCACTTTTAAGAATTAATGTTTTGAATTATGAAAATTTCGATTTAATTTCACATTTAAAAATTTTATTAACTTTAGTATTAAAATTAGGAGAAGGTCCGCCCAGTGCACGGATTATTTTATTGCTATGCATTATATTTATAATTTATAATAATTTATAATTTATAAATTATTTTTAATGCATTTTATCATTTCATAATCCTACTTGAATTACAAAAATTTCAATTTGATTCTATATTTGAAAAGTTTATTAATTTTAGTATTAAAATATCAATAAATTAAAGAGGTAATTATTTCAATTTCAAAGATAATTTTAAGAATTAAATGTACAAATGTTATATTTTATTGGCCGGTTTTATATTATTGTTACCGCGAGAATTTATATCAGGATTTAACTACCCTATTAGCTATTGATGTGGATAATAGATTATTATATAATGACCAAATTTTAAAGTTTACTCTACACTAAAAGACTATCGTGTCTAAAAAATAAAATATACAATTCAATAATAATTCTACCAATGGTAGAAATAAATATCGTAAGAGAAAAAATAAAAATCGAAAATAGTGTCTAAAAAATAAAAATATACAATTCAACAATAATTCTACCAATTGTAGAAATAAATATTATAAGAGATAAAAAAATAAAAATTTAATGATTGCTAATCAATATGGAGTCCCTTCTTCTGTAAAATCTCGGTACAACAATTTTTAGAACACCAATTGAATTAAACATTCACTCAAAAGCTGAAAGTTCCTCGTGAAGCTCTTTGTAGATGTAATTGATTCATCAATAACTTATGTTCTCACAATAAGATAAATTGAATCCTCAATAAAAATCAAGAAAGAAGCAAAAGAGCACTTGAATATAGAAATAAGCAAGAAAGAAGTAAAAAAACACTCGAATACAAAAAGAAGCAATAAAAAAGTAAAAAAGCACTTAATATAGAGAATTAAACAGGTTTGTTGGATAGCTATCACAATTCCCTCTCGGTTGAAGCGCTTGCGTTGAAAGCCAATCTTGTTTGGATTATTAATACTACCACTACAGCCGATTGTATCTATACAAATTGTCAAAATCTAATTCATGCTTTAAATTCTCTTTTATATGATTTTTTTGAGTTTGGCGTTATTATTAGAAATTATAAACAACTTTTAATTTCTAGGCCTAATATTGTGATTAGATGGATTATGAGACAAGTGAATATAGGCACGCACACGTTAGCTAAAGCGTCTTATAATCATGCTTTTCTTACACTCTGGGACTCTATCCCCCAGTATTTGTTATCTTTTTATGAGTAGTAAAGACAGTTTCCATATTGCATTCAAAAAAACATACATAGTCTATAAATTTCCAATAAAATGCCACTAATCTTATAGAAGAAATAAAATCAAAAGGAGAATAGTTGATTGATAATAACGAATAAGCTTAGATTTCAAAATTGAATTTAATTTAGATTTTAAAATTGAGTTAACTTAGATTTTATCTACTTATTAAATATTAGATTAAATTTATAAAAGAAAAAAATATTCAAAAAATTATTAAAAAAAATCAGAAAATTTATAAAAAAAGATAAAAAGGAAAGCTCAAAGAATAAAGTCTCAACTTACCTTTGTATAATTTTTTTTTCTTCAAGATATATATATATATATATATATATATATATATATATATATGGCAACATATTGGAGATGTACTGCTGTGACATTTTATCCTTTTTATTATAATTAATCTTTTTGTTACGCTTAATAAACATTAAGGTTTTTTATTTATTGCATTATAAATTAAATCTTCTTATATCTCATTTAATCATTAAAAAATAATAAATGAATAAGTTTTTCAAATGAATATATAACATTTCAAAAGAAAAAAAAATTATAGTAGTTGAATTACAATAATTTAAATATAATAATTACAATAACTTATATCATGTTCATAAATGGAGTTTTAAGATATGTGTTCAATGTTTTTTTTTTCTTTTTTTGACGGTAGATATATATATATATGTTTAACGTTGAATCATACTAAATATAAAATCTAGAGTTTAATTAACCTAACAAAAACAAATTGTATATAAATCCTAGAGGTTTAAAGTTTTGCTCATTGTAAGTAGGGTCAACCTTCGGTTGATCTGAACCAATTCAAATCGAACAATTTAATCCGAATATGACCGAATTGCATAAATGCATATTTAATCCAAACCATTTTTAATATAAAATAAAAAATAATCGAGTCCAATAATATGCGGTCTTATTATAAAAGACTGTAACCGTCCGAATAACTGGATTAATATTTTCAGTTGGTTAATTCAAACTGATTATAAAAAAATATTTAAGTCCAAAATTTTTTAATATATTTATTAATGTCTCTAAATTTGCGGTTTGCACTTTTAAAGTAATTATATACATATGCTTATAAATTTATAGATAATTATACATAATAAAAAAATAATTAATAAAATTAATTAATTAATTTAACAAGTCGCATATGTCGAAGTAAAAATTTCAAAAATAGTCATATTTAAATCCAACTATCCAAATAACAATTAATATAATTAGCATTAAAAGAAGAATTCATTAAACTTTCAGTTACAAAATTACAGTTAATAACCAATTAAATATAACATTTTTTATCAATAATTTCTAAAATTATACCATATTATTGTCACCTATCATAAAAACTATATAAATATAGTTTATACTTTTAGTTTTATTTTAATATGAGTAAAAACGCAATGATTTCGACGAAAAAAATTTAAAATAAAAAAAATATATTTTAAGTGTTAATCTGATTAATTTGAATTAATCAAAATTTTTTTCAAACTAATCGCATCATAACTGAAAAATTAAATTAATATTTATAATTAATTGATCCAAACTAAAATTATTTTATTGACAATGGAATCAAACTAAATTATTTAATTCAATTAAAGTTTTTATTAAATTTGTGAATTGCTCCTCGCACTTATAAGTTAATATGAGCCTACGATTGAGTGCGGACCTACTTTATAGGAAGAGAGGTCAATTATTGAACTTTTCTTCTTTTTGGAAACTTTAATATATATATATATGCGCGTATGTGTGAATATTAAATTAATATGTAAAGTTCAATTTATTTAATATGTTTGATCCCTCTTTTTTTAAAAATATTATATATCGATTCCCCGAGAATATTTCCTTACCTGCCATATAAGTAATTAGTCTATTAAAATTTCATGCTATATTAGACTAATAAAATCTGAAAGGTCGAAACTCATATTTAAAGTAATTTATATAAATAATATTATTCATATAGTTAAAAATTAAATTAATAGATTAGTCTGATTTGAGAAGATCAATTAGTCCACACCTAGTTAATATTTATTATTATTATTACTTAAGACATTAATTATATTTTATCTAAATATTATATTTTTTTATATTTGTATGTGAATTTAATTTTATAAATAAGTAGTTGTATAAATTAATTTTATAACTTAAACATTAAAACTCTATGATAAGCAATGTGAAATATAATATAAATTAAGAAATTGTAAAATAAAATCATCTATAAAGTTATAAGTACATTTAGTTAAACCGTTAAATTAATAATTAATTAAATTAAAATATATTAAATATCACATCTTCAATTGGAGGCATGAAGTATCATAATCAATTGAATTTTATACCTAAAATTGTACAGATATGCAATTCTCTATTATTTTTACTATTTTAAGAAATTCAATTAATATTGTATGAGTTTGCTATTTATCTTCTTATTCATTGCATCCTAAACTCTTGAGATATAAAATTATAAACTTTAATTACGTGTATATCTTGATCTCAATGCTGTTAGAAATCTGTAATTTGTTTATGTATAAAGTTGAAATATAAATCTCAAATTGAATATCAATAGGAAAGAAAAAAAGCATAAAAAAAAATTAAAGAATATAAAATAATATAGTATTAGAAAAAAATAGTAATTTTATTATTTTACGATAATATTAAAGATTTTGTTAATTCATTAATTTTTTTTTCGCACTTTCAAGGTCCAAGAGATAAAAAATACACAGGGGCGGATGAGTAGACCAAACCACCCGATCTGTCAAACTAGTGACTGCTCCTGCTAAATTATGAGCAACACCGTTAGCAGACCTGCGAATAAAGTCAAGACGCACATCCCTTAATTCGAGTAAAAGAGATTTACGGTCCTGAATAATTAAACCGAAAGCAGAGTGATCACTATAGCTAGGATCAGTAATAGCCCGAACACAAGGCTGAGCATCTGACTCCAAAACCACAGTAGACCACCCCACCGCCTTGACCCAACTGAAATCCTCTCGTATGGCCATAGCTTCGACCACAGGAGCTCCATGAGTGCCGTGAACAGAAACTTGCAGTGCCTGAAGAAAATGACCATTGCTGTCCCGGGCGACACGACTAATACCCACAAAAGTCCCATCGAACGTAGCACCATCTAGATTAACCTTGACAACAACCCGCAGAAGGTTTCGACCAAGGAACAACACTAGCAGAGAGACCAATCCTGGAAGGAGGATCCTTAGTAGGCAGCCAATCTGTTAAGAACGACTTGGCCTTTCGATAGAAAAATAAGTCAAGAGCTTTAACATTAATCATATTATTAGTCCATTTATTATTTTGGAATGGCATCATTAATATCATCATTTATTAAAAAAAGTTGAACCAACAGTTAGATAAATTAACGGAAATATGTATTGTATTTTCAAGTAAAATTTATTTATAAAATTAAATAAAAGAATTGCCACTGTTTGAAGGGTTTTATTTGAATATTATTTTTAATATGACTGTAAATTAACACCATTTAATATAAATGATATTATAAATTTGATTAAAAAATCAATCCAAAAATTAGAAAAGAATAACATAATATCACCTTAATAAAAATGTTGGTGTGTGTGTGTATATATATATAATGCACTAAATTTTATTATTTTTTTTAGAAAAATCAAATTAAAAATTTCATTAATTGAAAAATATATACAGATATGAGATACAGATCAATATATTTACATATTTTTTATAAATAAACCACATATTTGAAGAATAAAAAAATACAATCTTGATTTGAAGTATCTGATTGACTTGACAGAATATAATATTTGCATCATAGGTGATTGCTTGATCCATTTGGTGGCTATTTATAGCTATTGTTCGACTCTATGGTCTTTCTATAAATCCGGTTTGATTACCTTCAAATTTTTTCCTTTTATTGAAAAGGAGATCTGCATTTCTTTTTGTATAATTATCTAAATAATAAAATATGCTAGAAAAAAATCATCATAATGGTAATAACAATAACTCAATAACAATAACTCAGAACTGAATCTGAAAATAAAATTCTAAAATATAGGTAACAAAATAATTCAGAACTAAGTCTAAAAATAAAATTTCAAAATATGAACAATAATAAAGTTCAATATATGGGCGGCAATAACTCAAATCTAAAAATAGATCCGTGGATTATTTAAAAGAAAAAAAAGAAAGTGGTCGCCACCGATGACAACTCACGAGTGGCCATCCATAGAAGGAAAAGAGAGAGAATTTTTAGGTTTTAAATTTTGAGAGAAAGCCGCACCAATAAAAAATATATATTATAATTGATACTAAATTTTGTTTTTATTTGAATTTAAAAAAAATTTAGTGCATTAACTCTTCACTGTTTTGTGATGTCACTTTCTTGTTTTCTTTTCTTTTCTCCTTCAAGACATTAAAAATTTTGACTTGAATATGTACTTCCACTTCTCTAATTTGTAACAGAAAAATTAAAGTTAGCACATGTCGAATAGACTTTTCTAATTTTCTGTGGTTAAAACTTAATGCTACCGCAGTTAAACTCAACGTCCAAGAAACAAGAAGACTAATTATAGTTTTTTTTATATGGTTCGTTGGCCTGCGTCTATAAAGAGTGCCTTAGTGTAGAATTATAAAATTTTCAGTTATTATGGACTAAAAAATTTTAATTGGTAATAATTGATATTTGCTCGATAAAACTATTTAACAGTACTAATGTAAACTTCACACTAATGATTTATGATTCCTAACAAAAGTTAAAGACGGAGAATAACTAACTTTCACCACTCGAAACAATATGAAAAAAATTCTAACATAACTTTTGGGCGTTCAAATTTTTGTCAATTGTTTAATAAAATTGCAAAACTTCCACAAAATTAGAAATGACCTTTGGCATTGGCGGTTCTAAAAATATTTCTTTTCAAGGTCAATGTATTATTTTTCTAAAAAAAAGGGGTCAAAAACATAAATAAATTGAACTTTATGGATTAATATATATATATATATATATATATGAACACATGTGTTCTCCCCCTTTTTATCGTTATAAAAGAGGGTTATCAAATCAGAGCAAATATAAAAATATATAAGTCTAAACACAAACAAAAATAAACAAAAATAAGAGAAATAAACAGAAGTTCAGAAATTAATAAAAATACAAAATTAGAACATGTTAGGAAAAAGTCATTGGGATTTTGATTTTGTTCTTTGCCATTTAGAAGGCCTGAGGATCTGAGCATGTGAGGTTTCAGCTGGATTTTCAAATCTCTTAGAAGAAGGATGCAGAGAAGGTTTGCCTCTCCAATCTAGTTGTCTTCCTACTAATCGTTTAAATCTCTTTGGCTTATCAAAAGATGGAGGATAGGTTGAGGCTTTGACCTTGAGAGCAACAAGTCTTCTTGCATTGATGCCCTTCACTTTTTCCAAGGATTCAATAAGAGACTCGGTAGCTTGATAGCCTCATCAAGTTCTCGATTGTGTTCTTCAATGAGTTCTTTCTCTATTTGCATCATCGTGGTTTCTCTACTTTTCTCTGCTGCTAAGGTTTGTTCTTAGGTCTTTCTAACTTCAGTTTCAGGCTCATTTTTCTCTTCATCACTAATTTCTAATTTCTCAGTTTCAGCATCACTAGCATCTTCAACTACTACTTCTTCCTTGTCCTTTCTAGTTGTCACTGATTCATTGCTTCCAAGATCCACGAAATCCTCTTTATCTTGAGGCACTTCAGTTTCAATCTTAGCTTCTTTTTCTTTCTCTTTTTCTGGTTCTATTTCTTGTTCTTCTTCTTTTTCTAGTTCTAATTCTGATTTAGCTTTTTCTTCCTCTGCTATTTCTGCTTCTTTTTCTTTTTCAATTTCTTTCTCTTTTTCTGCTTCTTCTAATCTTTCTTTTTCTTTTTCTAACTTTCTCTTTCTCTTCACCTCAGATTTCTCTTTATCTAATCTTATTTTTTCTTTTCCTTTCTTTTTCTTTTTTCTTTCTTTCTCCACTTTTTATTTCTCTGAACTCTCTTCCTTTTCTTTTTCTTCATCTTCCCCATCTTTCAATTTCAAGAAACTACTATCTAATTTTTAAACATTATAACACTGCTTCTTTCCAAATCTACTCCTAAAAACTCAGAGACAAGAGTCAAGATCATACCATAGGGTAGGATTTTGGGATTGCTATGCATTTTATCCCAAATTGCATGACACAAATTGAAAGGCTTCTTTTCAACTATGTGCTACATTATGCATAATTTAACTTGATTTAC
>CANUEX010002295.1:0-74278 GCA_948099535.1 Jatropha multifida
AAATTGAAAATCTTAATAATATATGTATTGTGATTTATTTATTTAAATTGTTTAAATAAATAAATAGGCACATATATATTTAGTTATAATTTATTTATTTAAAAGGTTTAAATAAATAATTATAATTAATTTATTTGTGACATAGGGTTTTCCTATATAAGGTTTAATAAACAGTATAGACTGGATGTGAGTTGAACGTGAGAACAAGAGTTGTTGTTCGTAACCACAAAACAAAACAGAGAGCCTATGATAGCTAGCACCATCATACGCTCTAACCTCTCAACCCTCTAAAAGTAGTTTTAGCATTTTTCAATTGTCCATTCGTGTGGATACTACTAGAGGCCGGACGTTTGGACGACTTGTGGTTTGCGACAACCTAGCCCTGTAGATCGAAGTTTCGAAGAATCTACGAAAGAGGTATTCTTCTTAACTAATTTTATTGCCTTATTCGTTTAAACGGATCCCTATTGGTATGATTAATTTGTTTTAATTATATTATTTCACTGCGCATATATGATATCGAAACCCAACACCCTACCCATGATTTGGAGTTAGCAGCTATTGTCTTCGCTTTGAAGATTTGGAGGCATTACCTATATGGTGAGAGATGTCATTTGTATATGGACCATAAAAGCCTTAAGTATCTGCTTACACAGAAAGAGCTTAACCTGAGGCAGGGTAGATGGTTAGAGCTACTTAAGGATTTTGATTTCACTATAGATTACCATCTAGGTAAAGTTAATGTAGTTGCAGATGCACTAGCAGGAAGTCTTTAGTTGTCCTTCGTGCTATGAATGTTCAATTATCAGTGGCTAGAGATGGTGCCCTTATAGTAGAGCTTAGAGTGAGACCTAGCCTACTTCAGCAGATTAGAGATGCACAGTAGGGTGACGAGACTATTGCCTTCTGGAAAGGTCTGGTCAGAGAGGGTAAGAAGAAGAGGTTTGAGACTAGGGATGACTGCTTATGCTTTGGGGATAGGATCTGTGTGCCTAAGATCTCGGATTTAAGGAGTATCTTAGAGGATGCTCATAGTAGCCCATATTCTATACATCTAGGCTGTATAAGATGTATCAAGATCTAAGGGTACAGATTAGGTGGCCAGCTATGAAGATGGATACTGCGGATTTTCTATTGAGATGCTTAACCTGTCAGCAGGTTAAGGCAGAGCATCAAGTTCCATCGGGCTTGTTACACCCTATCTCTATTCCGAAGTGGAAATGGGATAGGATAACCATGGATTTTGTGGTTGGTTTGCCTACTACACCTAGGAAGAAAGATGCTATTTGGGTCATAGTAGATAGATTGACTAAATTAGTCATTTTCTTCCTATTAGAATCGACTACACTATGGAGCAGTACGTAGAGCTCTACATTAATGAGGTTGTGAGACTACATGGAGTTCCTTCTTCCATTATCTCTGATAGAGATCCGAGGTTTACTTCGAGATTCTGGAAGAAACTGCATGAGTCTCTGGGTACTAGATTGCACTTCAGGACAACCTTCAATTCGCAGACAGATGGTCAGTTAGAGTGGGTGATTCAAATTCTTGAGGACATGTTGAGGGCTTGTGCGATAGATTTTGAGGGCAGTTGGGAGAAGTATATTCGGCTTATTGAGTTTGCCTACAATAACAGTTATCAGTTGAGTATACATATGGCTCTATTCGAGGCTTTGTATGGTAGGAGGTGTAGGACACCTCTATGTTGGACAAAGCTCAATGAGGGTAAGATAGTGGGTCTCGATTTGATCCGAGATATAGAGGATAAGGTTAAAGTCATCAGGGAAAGGTTAAAAGCAACTTCAGATAGTCAGAAGTCGTATGCTGATCTTAAGAGGAAGGACATCGAGTATTAAGTGGGTGACGGAGTGTTCTTGAAAGTTTCCCCATGGAAGAAAGTTTTGAGATTTGGTTAAGGAGGGTAAGCTTAGTCCTAGGTTTATAGGTCCATACGAGATTTTAGAGCGTGTGGGACACTGGATCAGATACATAATATCTTTCATGCATCCATGTTGAGGAGATACAGATCAGACCCCTCACATGTTATTTCAGCCGAGTCTGTCACCATCGAGCCGAATCTGACATATGAGGAAGAACCCATAAGGATACTTGCTAAAGAGGTTAAAGAATTAAGGAATAAGAGAATACCTCTAATGAAAGTCCTTTGGAGGAATCATAAGATAGATGAAGCTACGTGGGAAAGAGAAGATCATTTGTGACAGCAGCACCCTCAGCTATTTATATCAGGTGAAATTTGAGGACGAATTTCTTTTAAGGGGGGAGAACTATGACATTCTATTTTTTACTGTCGGTAATAGTGATTTACCGGTCTGTGAATAGTACCATCAGTCCGGGACTTAATATTATTTCGGTCTGAAAAAATTACTATGTATGTCTATTATTTATTTCATATTTTTGGAGCATGTATGCATGATTTAGGTGAGTAGAAAGTGTCTCATGAATATTTTTGGAGAATTTAAGTATTTAATGAATAGTGACTTCTAGTGTAGTATACTAAGTAATAATTAAGGAATTATTTTATGGAGTTAATATAATAAATTGAAGGAGTTAAATAATAATTAGAGGAGAATTATTTGGTGAATAATTAGAGCCTTTGGATTAGAATACCTTGACTTGATCCAAGCCATACACTTGTCATCATGTGGTGAATTAGCAACATTAGTTTTGTTGACTTGGTCAATAAAGCTTATCAAACTCATCCATCTTCTTCTTCTTCTGCACTTCCATGCCATTTTCTCTCTCTTTCTCTCCTCCATTTTCTTCAATTTCTCTACTTACAATCTACCTTAAAATTGATGAATTAAACCAAGGTTTGGTAATTAAACTTGAAGAATTAAGTAGAAGTAGTATTTGGTGATCCTAAACTAAGAAAATTGGAGTTACTACCAAAACAAGTAAGTTGTGATTCTTGGATTTTATGAATTAATAAGTAGAATTCATGGCTTAGACATGTAGTTGATGCACTAAATCATGCTCCATCTTTTTCTTTTGTCATTTCTTGATTTTAATGGTTGATTTTCCTACTTTGAAGAGGTTGGAGAACCATCCTCCAAAGGGATGGAGAAAGCCAAGGAGTAAAGCTTTCCAAGCTTATTTAAGCTTGTTTTGAAGGTTAGTGCAATAATATCTTCCTTCCCCTTTCATTTTCTTTAAGTTTTCAATTTTTAGGTTTTGAATGAATTTTGAAGGTTTTGTGATTTTGTTGGGGAATTGGTTATTTGGTTGCTTTTATATGATTTTCCATGATTTCTAAGTATGATGAAATGCTTGAATGGGAAGAGGAACACCTCCCTCCCCTTCTTCAATGCTTGGCTGAACCTCCTTAAGAGGAAGGGCATGAGTTTTTGTTTCATGATTTTGCTTTCCTTTGATGTTTATGTGTTTTTGAATGGTCATTCTCTAAGTTAATGTGGTTATTTTGAAAAGAAAACATTTTTCCCTCCATTTGTAAGAGAGGCCGAACCTAGCTTGGTGAAAGGGCCTTGGGTTTTCTTTGATTTCCATGTTTGATTTTGACTCTAATGAGTTAGTTAATGAGTGATTTAATGGTTGTTTAAATCACTACTTTGTACTCTAATGTTTAAGAATTTTACAAAAGTTAAAGAGAGATTTAATTGAGTGAAAATGAGTTTCATGATTAAATGTTGTTAAGCAATGATTTTATTAAGTAATTTTGATTTGGAATTAAAGATATTTGATGGAGGGAATCATTTTCCCTTTGTGTTAAAGAAACGGCCGAACCACCTAATGGTGATAAGGCTTGGCTTATGTTTCTTTTTCTTTCTTTAAGTTGGTTTTATGTATTTCATGATATATTGAGTATGTATATATGATAAGTATAAGCTTTGATGTAACACCCACCGCCCAATCTCGGAGAAAAAGATGGCGGATGCCACATTTGATGCCGGAGCACTGTCTTATGTCACTCAATGTCTCCAAATCATATATTAAAAGTGATTAGATTTTCATAAGGAGGCAAGTAATTTAAAATTTAAAAACAAATAAAGTTTAGGAAATTCTTACGAAAATTTTGCAAGAGTTTCCTCTAAAATTTAACTTACCACACAAAGAAAATTTACACACTTTCAATATCAACCTCCAAACCTCAACTCCAAATCATTGCAAAGGTCACGCAGCACTTCTAAAATTTAAGATCAAGTCATCTTATCATATTTTTATCCATTCAAGAAATAAATATATGATCATACATTCACCTTCCAAATAATCAAATAATAACACTTATATATCCACAAATCTCATTATTTACATTCTCAATATTTACAAACCCAATATTGTTACTATAGGTCTATACATGCCATATTTTACATTAATATTCATGTCCTACCCAAAAATGCTATATCTACTCTAATGTCCTCTTCTGGTCCCGACAAGTGCCCTCCGCTCCTAACTTGTATGTGATAAAAATCAACACGCTGAGTGGAAGACTCAGTGGTGCGAAATATTTATAAACTTAAAATATCCAAGGAACACCAAATAAAATTTCAAACAATATATTTTTTTTAAACACCGAAATCGTATTAATTAAATCCAAATATTTGAAAGATCACAAGAAATTCACACTTAAAAATTTATACCAACTCAAAATAAATAAGAAAATATTATAAATGCCAATATGTTTTTCAGTTTCAATATAATAAATTAAAATTCTCATTTTCATTTTATCTAAAGCTCATATCGATACCGAAAAAATGTAAGTAGAATCGATTGTGGCCTGTGAAAGCGCCACCCACCAATCACATAATCGTGGCCTGTGAAAGTGCCACCCACCAATTACATAATCGTGGCATGAGGCCACCATGGTATGCGCAAACACCACAAAAATAAATGCATCCGCCTATTTATAAGGGCTGATAACCCTAGCATATGATCATAGCTCCACCAATAATACGGGCTGATAACCCGAGCATGCTTATATATCACAATATATCTCATCATACTACATGTCAATCACGTATGGTAGAGCTAAGAATAATTAAATTCTTCCATAAACAGTCTCATTTCTCATTCACCATTTCTTATCCAAAAACATTTTAAAATTAACACTTATTACGTATACATAAATCCTTTGCAAAATATCTTATAACTTAACATATTTCTCACAAAATTTCATAAACTTATAACTTACTAAAATTATCACATTCTCCCTTTTTTGTTAATAAAATAAATTCAATTGGACATATTCAAAATAGATATACTTAATATAGTATAAAAGTATTTAAATCAAAAAATTTCCAGCATTTTCATAAACCTGACCTTTGCTGTGTTCTCAGGATATAACTGAAGTTCTAGGACTTCAAATTGAGTAAAACTTAATTCCTTAGAAAGATAAGACAAAATGCTACAAATTTCATGAAGGGACCATAGTCTAGTCATTTTCTAAGAGGGTGTAAGAAACCCAAGAACACAGACCAACAATCCAAACACGATTCAGCACAACCAGTTTTGGTATAAGGATCATAAGTTGAGCTATAGGTATTTAAATTAGACACAAGAGGATGATTTAGAAAGATAAGAAGTAGAAATACAACTTTCATGAAGAACATAAGATATTATCTTGCAATTTTAGTGGCTAAAAGGGACAGTCAATTCGGATATACAAGTGAGACGCAATAATAGAACCAGTTTTGGTATTTAAATCATTAGTTGAGATGCAAGTAATGGAATTGAACATAAGAGGATGTTTCGGAAAGATGAGAGATATAGCTACAACTTTCATGAAAAATTCAGAAATGGATGGAAACCATAAAAGGGTCAAAAATGACTTCTAGTCCCACCTAAGTACACCTCTAACATCAAAATTCATCAATTACACATTTCCCCAACAAAAACAGCACGAACTCAAAAATCATACAAAATCCTAATAATTGAAAACTTAAGAAAATGAAAAAGGAATGAGAATATTATTGCAGTAACCTCTTTTTCAAGCTTAAAGAAGCTTAAAATCTCTATTCTTGGACCTTCTCCTTGCCTTTGCTAGAGGGTTCTCCAACCTCTTCTAAGTAGGAGAAAAAGACATTAAACCCAAAATTATTCATAAGAAAATGAAAGAGCATGATTTCATGCATAGATTCCATGGCTAATCCTAGAATTATACTTAATAAATCACAAAACTCAAAAGTTACAACTTACCTCCTTTAATGGCAACTTCTAATTCAAGCTTAGGAACTCCAAATTTCTAGCTTCTATTACTTGTTTCTTAAGATTTAATCAGTTTTCTTTGGTTTAATAAGGTTACTTAGTGGTATTTTGTGGAAGAAAATGAAAGAAAATGGAGAAGAAAGAAGAAGTGGAAATGGCGTGGTGAAGGAGAAGAAGAGAGGAGAGAGAAGGTTTTGGTGACTTTAATAGCAAAGTCAAACTTTACTTCCTTGGTCTATGCTGAATCAATGGCCATGATCAAGTCTTAGGTAATCTCATCCAATGGCTTCAAATATTCCTCAAATAATTGATTTTCAAATATTATTTAACTACTCAATTTAATTATATTAACTCCTCAAAAATAATTCACCATTTATTCTACAATATACCACAATAAAAATAATATTCCCTAGTTGTTGCAGTTCTCCAAAATATTCACAAAATATTCTCTACCCATCTAAATCATGCAAACATGCTTCAAAAATATTAATTATAATATTAGACACATGTGGTAATTTTTTCGGACCGAAATAATACCAAGTCCAGGACTGATGGTACTATTTATAAACCGGTAAGCACTATTACCGACACCGAAAAAAGACTCTGAAAAATGGACCGTTACATATGATAAGTATAAGTATGAAAATTTGGATAATATTTTGAAGTTGTAAGTTAAGTAATTTTGAAGTAAAAATGCTTAGGCTTGAAATGTTTTTTGCTAAGGGATCTTGCTTATAATTTAAGATATTTTCTGAAGAAACGAATTTGTTTGAGGCTCTAATATGCATGATTGAAATATGGTAAGATGAGGTTTACTCTGTAAGATGAGCATGTTTAGCTATAATGCCTCTCTGTTATATTATAAGCTATGATCATATGCTAGGCTCTGGATGTATTCTGAATAAGCGCACGCGCTTATTATTCTCTGGTGGCACTTTCACATGACACATCTCTGTCTCTGGTGGCGCTTTCACAAGCCACATATCTGTCTCTAGTGGCGCTTTCACAAGCCACATCTCTATCTTTGATATCTCTGAAATCGAATCTCATTATATTTCTCTCAGTATACGTATGATCCCTTAACTAAAAATAAACCCTGTCCTATTATAAAGGAAAATGGAAATATATTTGTATTTATGGAATTTTTCTTATATTTTTCAAACTATGAATCTATTCTTAAGAATGAACTTATTTATGGTTTTCAGGATATTTTAATTTGATTTGTATGCCTTCGGTATTTTATATTTGATTTAAGTATTTTAAGTTATATTTTAAGTTTGTTGCTTAGGCAACCTCTACTATTTTATCAATAAATATTTAGCACCATTGAATGATATACTCAGTGCGTTGATTTTTATCACGCGCATGATTAAAGCAGTGGGTGCTACCTGAAGACCAGATGCGTAGCATCAGAGAAGAAACTCTATTTTGGGTAGGATATATACTAAGTTGTATTATGGCATGTTTAAAAACATTACAAGAAGTTGTATATATTACATTTGTAAATTAATGAGATTTGTGATTAATTAAGAATTATTATCTTTATGTGAATTTCAGGTGTATGATTGTTAGTAATAAATTCTTTAAATGAATGGTAATATAATATGATAAAACCTAAGATGGTTTGATGTGAATATTTAGAAGTGCTATGTATCCTTTTGTGTTGATTTAGAGTGTGGAAGTTTAGAGGAATATACTTGGAAGTGCTTTGTTTTTCATTTGTTGGGCAAATTTCATTTTTAGGGAAAACTCTTGCGAATTTTTCATAGGAATTTCCTTAAATTTATTTTTAAAATTAATTACTTGCCTCCTTATGAAATCTTAGCCACTTCTAATACATGAATTAGAATTTTTAAGTAAGACAAAATGGTGCTCCGGCACCAAATGTGGTGCTAGTCGTCAGGTCCTTCAGGATCGGGCGGCGGGTGTTACAAGAATGTGAAAAAAAGAGAGGGCAAAAATAGAGAAAAGAAAAAAAATGCAGCAAAGAAAGAAAAAGATAGCAAACAAGGAAGAAAACGCAAGAATCAGTTCGAGAATTGATTAAAAGGTATGAATTAATCATAAACTGAGAGCATCAAATAATCTTATTAGTTATATTTATGGTTTATATGCTTTGATTTTTAAGAATAAGAGAAAACACCTAGTAAATGTTTAAATTCTGAGTTCTCAAACTCAAAAGTTTAATTTAAACCAAAGTTATTTGACTTTCTTAGGTAATTTGGATAGAGTTCATTGATAATCTTATACATATATATTTTTTTTAAATTTGATTCTTATGAAAATAATTGTTTAAACATGATTTTTATTCTAAAAACGAACCTAAGATGTTTCAAATTAATTTGGTATTAATATGAATGAAGAATTTGAGTTTTGTGACTTAATTGAATGGTTTTTATCCTTTGAAATCGTTGAAACGCATTTTATTTGTATCATACATATACTAGTACGTAAGAGGCTTACGGACATGTTGTTGAGCCTTATGCACCAATAACAATTCTTTATGCACCAGGTGCTCTTTTGTTTATTAGATACACACTAGTATGTAAGATGGTTGCACACCTGTTGTTAAGCCTTACATACTAGTAGCAAGTCTTTACGCATCAGTTCATTAGAAGCAGTATATCAATTGATAGTTTTGAATGTCTTTATTATTTAATTTTATATTATTCATTTTGTTATATTAAATTTTTTTATTTATCTTAATTCTAACCTTCCAAATATTTTTTTAATATAATTTATATTCTTTATTTGATTTTAAATGATTTTTTTAGCTGATTTATGATAGTTTTAATTGAACTTGTATTAATTGCTTACTTGCATCATAATTTAAATTATTTTTACTTTTGTCTTATTTTTGTAGTTATATTTAATTGACTGAGACTTTATTATTTATTTATGTATTGTACATAATTATTATATGAATGGTTGATGTTGTATGTTATATCTATTAGATGAATGGCTAGAATTGTTTGATTAAATTATTTATTTTTTTGCTCATTTAATTAATTAGTTGTAGGATATTTTTAAAGAAGATGTAATTAATTAGTTATAGGTTTGTTTATTGTTTGGGGATGTAATTCTTTTCTCCTCCTCCTTTCTTTGTATGTTTAATTAGTTGTTATAGATGTTTAATTTTTTTATGTTTCTGATTGTGCCATATCAATATGAAAAAAAAGTCTTTTGATTTTCAAAATTAAAATGTTTTCGAAAAGATTTTTTTTGAAGTAATTAGGTTTAAAAATTAAAATCAACTCTTACTTAGATAACCAAAAAAAGTTGAGATCGGCGCCATGGCCGGTAGGGCTTGGGTACCAGACACCTTCCCAAGGCCACTCCTAACTTCCTTATCCAGACCCTGGTTTAGCAGTTGGGCTCTTTATGAGGATTCCAGTCGCTATGCGGCAATTGTCCTAGATTTTATGTAGGGGGTGACTCTTATTCTCTGGGTGAGCCTTGACCTATTTCGATGAGGGATAAAGAAGTTGGTTTTGATTAGTTGAATTATTTAATTTTGGGTTGACTTTAATTTTTAGGTCTTGCATCAAAACACTTGCACACAAGCACCCTTGTCCTTAAAACCCTCCGATATGGATTGGCGAAAGGAATCTTTAACTCCATCCAACCTCTTGATTCCTTAGTTGGCCCATATAATCTATAAGCACTTACCTTTAGGTATAAAAAGAATCGGACAAGTCCGTTTGTACCTTTGGGTTAAATAAAAAAACTCAATAGCAGGATTTTATCTAATTCTCACTTATAGGAACTCAAGCCTTATAAGCCATCCAAACCCCATGTAATTACCTTAGAAATTTTCCTTAGGACTTCCAAGTTGATGTGTTACTTGCTATGGCCCATTATTTTTAAATATGTTTGCTCATTAAAAGTAATTCATAGGCCTTACGCCGTTTTTGGATTTACAAGTGAACTTTTAAAAAATGGGCTTTTATATTTAATAGTATTAGGGCATAAATTTTTTGATCCATTTGAGAGTCCTAACTAAGCCTAAGTTCCCCATGTTTGGTTCTTGGGCCCAAACCTAAATCCTAGGATAGCATTTGACTTTGACTTATTACATGTGTGGAAGAAATAAGGTTAGAAGGGCTCTATATACTTTTTATTGTGCTTGATCAGTAAAAGTGCATTCATGCATACATTCTATCATACTAACTCTTTTTGTTTTAACAGCCATCATTGTTTCCAAGACGAGTTTTTTAAGTTAGCATCTTCTTTTGCTAAGAACTGAAGATCAATTAGTAAAGACGACAACAAAACATCCACTGATATACTTGCGCCCAATAATAACCATAAACATTATTTCATCCACCAATTCACCATATCCAAGCCAACCTTGAGCCCATTTAGCTTTTTCTTCCATATTCAAATTGGCTTACCCCTAACTAAGGACTAATGGAGATGATAGTTGAGTAGTTAAAGAAAATGATGAATAGCATCGTAGAACTAAGCTAGCAGCTATGCAAGAACAATTAGTGTCAATGAATGAAAAATTGAGGCAGTCTAGTCTAAGCAAGTCTGTTAACAACCAAGAAGGAGAGGATTCAACAGGAGAGATAAAAGGGTAAGGTCTTGATTTGTAATAAGAAGAGGAAATGGAGGAGTGATAAAATGAAGAATACTTTCAAGGAAAGGCCAAGAAAGAAAAGCAACTTGTAGAAGCTCAAAATATGACCCAACCTTTGGCTTAAACTAAGAAAGTTCAGATTTTAGCTAAACAATTTGAAAAATTTCAACTCATGCTGAAAGATAAAGGTTTTTAGTCCCTTGGCTAACTTAGATAACTTCAAATGTAGAGACAGTGAAACATTGCCAAATCTTTCAAGACGCCATATTTGATTAACTTCGATGTTACAGGAGATTTGAACACACATCTAAGGCAATGTGTAGCGATAGGTGCTACTCAATTGTCTGAATTTCAAATTCTGAGGTTGTTTCCTTTGTCATTATTAGATGCTGCTATAAATTGGTATCGTGATCTTGATAAGAAGGTAAAAGAAGATTGGAATGAACTGTCTCATAAGTACATAAAATAGTATGAATATATTACTCAGTTGGATTTGACATTGAGCGATCTCAAAACTACCCGCTAGAAACATGATGAATCTTTTGTTGATTACTTGACAAGGTGGTGTAGTAAGGCATCAAAAATAAGGAATAGGCCCAATGTTGAAGAACAAATAAAGATTTTAGTCAAGGCTATGATTAGGCCTATTTTTGAGAAATTATGTTTTATTCCTTTTGAGAATTTCAATCAGCTTTACAAGTTAGGAGATCATATTAAGGACATGTTGCATGATGGGAAAATTATATTACAGAAGGTGGTACTTATTCAAGAAAGCAAAATTCAATTGAAGTGAATTTCATTAGCC
Organism: Jatropha multifida; assembly: GCA_948099535.1. Classification (NCBI taxonomy): domain Eukaryota; kingdom Viridiplantae; phylum Streptophyta; class Magnoliopsida; order Malpighiales; family Euphorbiaceae; genus Jatropha; species Jatropha multifida. Next base: position 11,568 of record CANUEX010002295.1, read on the forward strand.
AACAAAGGAGATTCTCAAATTTGGATAAGGCTCTAATAGTGGTTTATGAAGACTTGAGAGAGGAAGGTCTATCCAGCCTTTAGACAAAAAACCTATACCTAATCCCTCACCCAAGAATTTTAATCCTAATGTATACTGTCTTTTTCCCCAGAATCCTAGCCATCATATCAATCAATGCTTTCGTCTCAAACATGAAGCCCAAAACTTGATTGACTCTAGTCCTATCCCAGATCCTAAGGAGAGCTAAGATAATAGTTGATATGAGAAGCATCGTAGGGGTATGCTAAGTGAAAGTTGCGAGAAAGAGGCTAAAATTACTTTATGATAGTTGTTTTATGTAATTCCTTTCTTTTTTTTCACAAAGTTTATGTTAGTTTAGCTTTTAATTTCAAATAAATTTGTTTATCTTATTTTGAGTATTACTACATTAATAATTTTTGCTTAACCCAAAACTTGATTGAGAGAGAAAAAAAGAAGAAAAAAGAAAAATAATTCTAACTAATGGGCTCAAAATAGAATTTGATATGAAAGAAAAAAGTTAGTATAAATTCATACTAACTATGATGAGGGTAAAAATAGAATGATGAGAGGTAAATCTTGAAATGAGAACATCATAAGAAAAATTATATGTGAAAGTGTTAAAATCTCATCTAAAATACAGGCTTTATTTTTCTTCAAGGGGGCATCTTTGAAAGAGAGAAAGAGAAAGTGGGAAAAAAAGAAGAAGAGAAAAAAATGTTGAATAAGAGAAATTGTGTGGTGAATGATAGCTTAATCTTCTTTTAATTCTATTAGACGATGCTTTACAGAAAGAGAATAACCCTAAACATGAAGAGTTTTGATCTCATCAATATTGGAAGCTTGTTTTAGCTAAATACTTTGTTTTTCCAAAATAGTTGGATTTGAGCCTCCTGGAGAATAAAATTTAAAATAAAAATGGAAAGATATGTGTTCTCGCTAAGCGAACAACATTTGCTTAAGAAAAAATTAAAAAAAATTGAGAGAAAATATTTGATTGAAAAACCTAAAATGGCCAATCAATAACAAGTGAATAGTCTTGAGATTGTAATGAAGTGGTAATCATACTAGATTGAAATATTTGTTAAGAATTAAGAACTTTATGATAATATCATCCTTTCCAGTTGAAATTATAGCCATGTAAAAAATAAAGGAAAAAAAAAGAGGACAAAAAAGTCAGCTCGTTAAGTTGAAAAATCGTAATGGCGACTTAGGCGAAAGTTAGGGCATATAAAAAGAAGAAAAGGGAATTTGGTTTGCAAGAACTAGAGAAAATGGCTATAAGAAATTTAGTGAAGAACATAGAGAAATTATTTGCAGTAAATATTTTGCCTTAAATTCTGAAAATTGAACAAGTGCTAAGTTTTCAGTGTTTTATCCAGTTTTGGCTTATTTTTTTCCTTTTCAAGTTTGATTTCTAAGATAAACTAAATCCCTTCTCCTTCTACACATGATTGTTGGGCAAGAGTGCAAATTATTGCAATTGACAGCACTTTTTCGCAAGTGCACGAAATTGCAAATAAGTAATAAAGAGTGAATAGAGTATTGTCTCACGAAAATTGTATACCAAGTACCAAAATTATGTTAACCTACTATTATTTAAAAGGAAATAATGAGAGTGTATTTGAAAATAAAAGAATTAAAGACAAACAAAGAGAATGGATTAAGCAATAAGTTGTTGGAAAGAAATCAAGATTTAAAATATACTATCAATTTTGACTTCATCTAACTCTATCTAGTTTATCCTATTAGTTTGATAATCAATTTTAATTATCCAAGAAGGAGAAATAGCCTAAGCTCGCTGATAAGCTCCCTCAATCTTTTATTAGCTATTTTAACCCAATTCAACTACCCATCTCTCAATGGTGCAACCAAATATAAATTAAATCATTAAGTTCGATGATTATTCAAGAATTCACAAATTAAATCTTTTAATTTTATGAAAACCTCCCACGAGTCAAACCATCTAACTCTTGCATCAAGTTGTTATTCCCATGAAATTTATTACCCTGTTCATATAAAAAAACCCTTCTCTCGATAATGATTAATGAAACAAGTTAATCTAGGGGAGAAACTTTGTCTGGAAGCATTAAGATCAATAATAAACTTTACTTGAATAAAGAAAATCAAATCTAATATTATAAACTGGAGTTGAATTTAAGCTACATCATATCCCTAGTAAAGAGGTTTAGAACATAGTAAATAAATCAAACTCAATAATATTTGTAAATAATCCCATAAAGAATAATAAACAAAAAAAGAGTTTAAAAATAAAAATTAGTTAATGATTGGCTTGAGCGGTTTCCATGAATCTTCACACCAACTTGAACTCTTGAATCTTAAAAAGAGAGAAAACAATGTACAAAACAAGAGATGCATAGATCAAAATATCCAAAAAAAGATGTTTGTAACCTAACTAGGCTATCTCTTTAAATAGACTCATTAAGGAATTTCCAAATTATTAAGAAAATGAATCTCTAATGAGGAAGAAATCGTTTGAAGATAGGATACTATTTAGGGTTTGTATTTCTTCCAATTTAGGATTCTTCCAACGACTTGATAGGGTTTAAACTTATTTTGCACGTCAGAAAAACATCTCATACGGACCCATCCAAGCGGCACAGGCTAGAGTTTATCGTTTTTGGCCCAATATGAAGTCAACCAATCGGCACGGGCATGCTAGGTAGCACGGTTTGGGCATGCTAAGTACTGAGTCTCCAGTATGAAGGTAGCACGGGCTGTGCTCAGGTGAGTACGCCGTGAGATCGACATTTCTCTATGGCACGGGGTGCCGTTTGGCATGGCTTGGGAGTGCTAGACTTTGAGTCTTTGCATTGTTTTCCTTTGAGTTTAGCACGGAGGTGCTATACTACACGCTCAGGGCATGCTAGACTTTGAGAGTTTCACTCTTTTTTGCATTTTAGGCTGGTTTCCAATCAAAATCCTATAAAATTACTCAAGATCAAGTGAAATGTGATTCAATGAAGCTTAAAATAAAAACATAAATAAAACTAAATAAAAACTAATTAAAGTAACAAAAAAATACTAAAAATTCAAACAAAAATTATATTAAAAATACTATAAAAAACTCTCCAAACTTAAACCATTGCTTGTCCTCAAGCAATAAAACTAAAACAAAAATAAAAGCAAAAACTAAACAAACTAACAAAACTAGCTTAGTACGGTTGGAACAATTATCCACAATCTCAAAAATATCAAGAATCATTAACATGAGAATAATTTAAGTGTTTCCTATACTAATAATTTTTTTGCAAAAATTCAATTCTCAACAAAGCACATTCTTTAATTTAAATATAAGTTAATAAAATCTTTAACACCAATAATTGTTCAAACTATAATAAATAGAATATGAATTTTCACAAAAATTATTAACCCTTAAATAAGTTGTTTAACAATATGAATTCAACATTCCATAGGCAAGATTAGTCAACCTTTCTCCACAATTTAAATGCTATACAATTAAAAAGATCAAAAGGTCTTTTATTAAGATTGTAATGGGGTTTTACGGGTATAATTTAGCTAAACAAAGAAAGAGGATAAAATGTAAACAAAAAAAAAACACAAAGAATGCATAATATCAAGATTTTCATTACATCAAAACATATATATTTTTTTTAATAAGAAGGAATTTCTTTGAAGTACTTTACTAGAAAAGCATTAGAGATATTTCAGCAAGGACTCATTTTCTTAATATTAATACTTTAATAACAACGTCCTTGCTATAATTCCCCAAACTTGAATTTTGATTACTTTTTATTTCATGGGGTGGTCTTTTTTTCTTCCTCTAATTGCGAGCATCAATTAATTAACTCTCTTTTTTATTCTTTTTTTTTACGTTTTAATGTAGCTAAATCCCATAATTATACATTCTTGTACTTAGGGTAAAGATTTGAACTTGGTTTAGTGGCTAAGTTAAACAGATGGTACAATAATAAAATTAAGATATAGGCTTCAAATTGTTTGCAAAGGTTATAATTAAACTTAGGGTGACATAGGCTAAATATGAAGTTCAACAAAAAATACCTAAATCATCTCTTCCTAAATATAAACGTTTAAAATTTTGCCTCAAAGGGAGTTTTAATTTGTTCTAAGAACGCCAGGGTTAAATTAATTTTGATTAAAACATACCTATATACCATAAAAATCACAAATTGAGGTTCATGACCTTAAAAAAAATAGTTAAATCAAAGAATCATGTTAAGTCAAAAATTAAAATTTAAGCTTAAAAGCAAACAGCTTCGAACAACTAAATTCATCACAAGTTAATAAATTATGATAATTTCCAAGTTTGCTTATAATTATTCCAACTATATTATGCTAAAAAAAATAAACAAAGCAAAACAAAAAAAATTAAAATTTTAACTAAAATTTTTCTTCCGCAAACTTATCTAGCATATAGTTCCCAATGTGCCTAAAATCAATTCCCAAACTTATCATATTGTCAAAATAAGAGGGCGAAGAAACCATTATCACCATTATATTGAAAAATAAAATAAGAACAAAGGAGAAAATGCAATAATAGCTTGGCACCAAAAAATGTTAATCTTTAAAAAAGAAATACTAAATAAGAGAAAAAACACAAGCACAAAATTACCCAAAATTCTTAATATAAGTAGGAACAGGGTCTAAAAAACTAATAAACAGAAGAAAGTTAGTTCAATAAAATAATAGACATTAAAAATGAAACAAAACAAAACAAAACTAATCATTCTACAAGTGGTGGAGGTGAATGTGGCTGCAGCAACTACATCGCCATCTAGAGCTAACTATTGATCCAAATATTGGTCTTGCATGGTATCTATGCGAGACTCAAGACTCCTATGCATAACCTCTATAGATTGAAACCGGTCATAAATCATGGTCTCCATCGTCTGAAAATGAGCATCGAACATGTCCATTCTAGACATTATACGCGCAAGAACTTCTTCATTGGACAAGTTGAATGTTCCTTGAAAAGATGGACCAGCTTCAAATGTACCTACATCGAAAAAAGTACCCAAACCAGGAGTGGCATGTGGAATATCCTCCTGCATGTTAATATCATCCCCCTCCTCATTATCACTCTCATCATTATCCTCAATTGTACGTCTCACTAGACGAAACGTATCACCTACTTTTTCTACTATCTTTATATGGTGCATAACATCCATATCAATGCGAGTGTTCCTCTCTCCCTCTAAAATATCATAAACAAGACGGACAGGATCCCATACTTTAATATAAGACCCAATTCGTATAACAAAACAACCCATCATAATAGCACCGTTATCTGCCCTAGCAAATTTTTGCCTAACACTGATAAAGCCAATACCGCACGTTCAAATGTACCCCTTGGTCTATAGCCTAGATAAAGTATAATTCATTCAAACTCAGCACACCATCACGTTCAGTACACCAAAAAATTATGCAAGCTAAGAATTTATGAATATAACCATATACTGGGTTTTTCAATTTAGAAGCTTTAGAGTACCTAAGATTATACCCACTAATTCCAATCAAACTAATCCATTCACTATCGACTCTAAAATCCTTTGGGATAGTCTTTTGGACATTCTTTGAAGGAAACCCAAAGATATGGCAAACCTGATCCACTGATAAAGCATAATTGTTGCCAAAAAGTCAAAACTTGATTTTATTAGGATAGTATCTATGCAATAAAAGGATATCATTCAAATATGAGCTTAAAAATTCTAAAGTAAGCGATGCATAAATAAAATCCTTTATGGAAATGAATCTTTCCCACCCAATCTGCTTAAGCAGCACTAACATAGCATCTCTAAGTCCTACTTTTGCTAAGGCATGCTCAGCTATGAAACAATTTAGCGAAATAGGCCTAAAAGAGAGTTTATTGTACCTTTCTTGCTACTTGGGCATGCCGATCTCAAATGGATGAGGAGGTGGACCTATGGGTTAAAATGGTGGACTGGAGTTGCAGTGGGTCACACCCTTGTTGCCACAAAAGGAGCAGATCTGCTTCTCTTGCAGCATGGAGGCATGGTGGCAAGAGATTTGCTAAAGGATAAAAGGTGTTAGAGAAAAGAGGAAAAAGAGAAAGAGAAGTTAGAGAGGTTTTGAGAGAGTAGGGGCATGCTAGTTGAAAGAGAGATGGTTAGGTTTTAAATAAAAAAGTGGCTTAGGGTTTTCGGGGGAATCAAAAAGTCAAAACACGAAGTTTTAAAAAGTGGAGTCTGCAGCATGGCATAGACGTGCTGCTTGGCATGGCTTGGGCGTGATAGAGCCTGATATTGAGGAGGAGGTGGCATGGGCCATGCTCAGGTGAGCACGCCCTAGGCTTATTATCTCTTTGAAGCACGGGTGTGCTAGACTCTAAACCTGCAAAAGGAAAAATTGCACTTACCTGCATGGGGTGCTAATTAGCATAGCTTAGGTGTGCTAGACTCTGATTCTCCAAGAATTCTTTTTTTTTTTCACCTTTAAACAACATAGGGGTGCTATGTAGCACGCCTAGGGTGTGCTAAAGCCTAAACTTTAACTTTTCAAATTTTGTTTTTTCAAAATCCACTCTACCTGAACAAGATTGCATAATCAATAAAAGAACAAGAATGATTAAAGATTTTGAATAATGATATAAGGAATACAAAATAAACAAAAAAAAATTAAAAAGTATAAGGAAAAGAACATGGGCTACCTCTTATAAGCGCTTTTGTTTAACATCGTTAAGCTCAACTCACTGGACCCCCTTTTAAGTTAAGGCCAAAGAACTCTTTTCTGGGTCAAAACTCCTTTTACTATATACTCCTAATCTTTCAGCATTAACTTTAAAGCTCTCACTGCCTTTCACTGATTCAACAGCTCCATGAGGAAATATTTCCTTGATTATGAAATGTCCTGTCCAATGTGAGCATAACTTAGAAAAAGTTAGAGTTTTGAGTTATAAAGCAACACCTTTTGTCCAACTCATAGATTCCTTTTGCTGATCTTCTTGTCATTTCATTACTTTTTTATATCCTTGTATATTTTGGCACTCTCATAAGCATGAAGCCTCATCTCATCCATCATGTTCAGTTGTAGTAGTCTTCTTTCACCCACTTCTTTGGCATTAAAGTTAAGAAAATTTATTGCCCAATATGCCTTGTGTTCAAACTCTACAGGCAAATGACAAACCTTACCATAAACCATTCGATATAAAGGCATAAAATTAGAGTCTTGAATGCGGTCTTACAAGCCCAAAGATCTAACTTCTTAAACCAATCTTTTCTTGAATGTTTAATTATAGTTTTCAATATCTTCTTTATCTCTCGATTTGTTATCTCAACTTGTCCGCTTGTTCATGGCTGATATGGGGCACCTACACGGTGAGTAACACCATATTTTGAAAGAAGAGAGTCTAAGTATTTATTGCAAAAGTGCTTACCTCAATCCGTGATTATTGCACTAGCCATACCATGACATGTGAAAATATATTTCTTAATAAGTGTTAATCACACTCTTAGAATCATTGCTAGGGAGTGCAACGGATTTCGCTGTAACAGTCTATTTTTTTCAGTGTCGGTAATAGTGATTTACTGATCTGTGAATAGTACCATCAGTCCGGGACTAGGTATTATTTCGGTCCGAAAAAATTACTATGAGTGTCTAATATGTTATTTAATATTTTTGGAGCATTTTTGCATGGTTTAGGTGGGTAGGAAATATTTCATGAATATTTTTGGAGATTTGTGGCAACTAATGAATATTATTTTTAGTGTAGTATATTAAGGAATAAATGATGAATTCTTTTTGTGGAGTTAATTTAATTAATTTGTGGAGTTAAATAATATTTAGAAGAGAGTTATTTAAGAAATATTTAGAGTCGTTGGATGAGATTACCTAAGACTTGATCATAGCCATTGATTTAGCATAAAATGAGAAGCAAAGTTTGACTTTGCCACTTAAGTCACCAACAACTTCTCTTTCTTCTTTTCTTCTTCTCCACGCCATTTTCATGTCTTTCTTCCTCCTCTATTTCTTTCATTTTCTTACCACAAATTACCACTAAATAACCAAATTGAATCAAAGAATAGTGATTAACTCTTAAGAATTAAGTAGTAGGAGTTAAAATTTGGAGTTCCTAAGCTAGAGAATTGAAGTTGCCATTGAAGAGGTAAGTTGTGATTTTTGGTTTTGTGATTTATTAAGTAGAATTCTAGGATTAGACATGGAATTAGTGCATTAAGCCATGCTCATTTCTTTTTTAATGTTAATTTTGAGTTTAATGAGAATTTTTCCTACTTGAAGAGGTTGGAGAACCATCCTCCAAAGGCAAGGGGAAGGCCAAAGAGTAGAGACAAGAGGTTAGTGCAATAATATTCTCATTCCCCTTTCATTTTCTTGAGTTTTCAATTCTAGGTTTTTGAAGGAATTTTGAGAACTTTTTATGTTTTGGTTAAATTGATGAATTTTGATGTTAGAGGTGTACTTAGGTGGGACTGGAAGTCATTTTTGACCCATTTATAATTTCCATCCGTTTCTGACTTCTTCATAAAATTTTTATCTCTATTTCTTATCTTTCCAAAACATCCTCTTATGTTCAATTCCAATGCTTGTAACTCAACTTATGATTTAAATACCAAACTGGTTCTATTATGGTGTCTCACTTGTAAATCCAAATTGATTGTCCCTTTTGGCCACTAAAATGGCAAGATAATATCTTGTGTTCTTCATAAAAGTTGTGTTTCTACTTTTTATCTTTCTAAATCATCCTCTTGTGTCCAATTTTAATACCTATATCTCAACTTATGATTTTTATACCAAAACTAGTTGTGCTAAATCATGTTTGGATTGTTGGTCTGTGTTCTTGGGTTTTTTTCACCCTCTTAGAAAATTATATGGACTATGATCCCTTCATGACATTTGTATACTTTTATCTTATATTTCTAATGAATTAAGTTTCACTCAATTTGAAGTCCTATAATTTCAGTTATACCCTGAGAACACAGTAAAGGTCAGGTTTACGAAAATGCTGAAATTTTCTTAACTTAAGTACTTTTGTACTATATTAAGTATATTTATTTTGAATATGTCCATTTGAATTTATTTTATTAAGTATAAAAAAGGGAGAATGTGGTAATTTTCATAAGTTATAAATTAAGTGATTTTGAAATAATAAGTGTTAATTTTAAAATGTTTTTGGATAAGGAATGATGAATGAGAAATGAGATTATTTGTGGAAGAATGCATTTATTTTAGGCTCTACTATACATGATTGACACGTGGTATGATGAGATGTATTGCGATATGTGAGCATGCTCGGGTTATCAGCCCATTTTTTTTTGTGGAGCTATGATCATATGTTAGGGTTATCAGCCCTTATAAATAGGCGAATGCGCTTATTATTTGTGGTAGTGCTTGCACAGGCCACGGTGTTGCTTCCATAGGTCACGATTCTATGATTGCTGGGTGGTGCTTTCACAGGCCACTGTGGCGCTTCCACAGCCCACGGTGGCACTTCCATAGGCCACGATTGTGTGATTGGTAGGTGGTGCTTTCACAAGCCACGATCGAATCTGCTTACATTCATTCGGTATAGGTGTGAGCCTTTAAAAAAAAAGGGGTGGGATTTTATTTCATTATAAAGGAATTGAAATTATATATATGTATTTGTGTTATTTTCTTATTTATTAGAGGTTGGTATAAATTTCAATTTGTGAATTTCTTTATTAGTTTTTCGAAATATTCATATTTAACTAGTACGTTTTCGGTGTTTAATATATATATATTTGAAATTGAGTATTTTGAAACATATTTGAAATTTTTTATTTGGTAATTTCTTAGTTATTTTAATTTATATTTAATTAGCACCACTAAGTCTTCCACTCAGCGCGTTGATTTTTATCACATGTAGGTTGTCAGCTATGGGTGCTACACAAACACCAAAGAGACAGCATCAGAGTAGGAGTGTAGATTTTGATAGGATATGTATATTAATGTAAATTATGGCATGTATAATATTTTTGTGAGAAGTATTAGAGTTGTAAATATTGATAATGTAAATAACAAGATTGATGGTTATAATAGTTTTATTATTTGATTATATGTTGGTGTATGAATGATGAAATATATATTTTTGAAATGAATGGTGAATTATTATGATAGAACTTAAGTAAATTAATGCAACCTTTTAGAAGTGCTTATGTCTTGTTATGTTGATTTTGAATTGAGGTTTTGGGGTTAATATTGGAAGTGTATTTGTTTTTCCTATGTGGCAAGTCGATTTTTAGGGGAAACTCTTGCAAATTTTTCATAGGAATTTCCTTAAACTTTATTTTAAAAAAATATATTACTTGCCCCTACGAAAACTTAACCACTTCTATTATGTCGTTCAGATTATTAAGTAGGATAAGACGGTGCTTCGGCACCGAATGTGGCATCCGTCGTCTGGTCCTCCAAGATTGGGCGGCAGGTGCTACATGAGGCAACCAAAGCATAAATCAAGACATATCTTGTGCACTAATACACCATGAGGCAACCAAGGAATCAGTCGAGATAGAACTATGGCGAGCGACGTGATAAAGGAGACGAACAAAACATATACATCAATAGAAACCGAGCAGGGTTTGGTGTATCCTAAGGGAGTTATTTTTATTCTTATACAAAGAAAATAATGAAAAGAAATGTATGTATATAGATATGCGCTAAGGTTCCTTCTTTGGCAGGTTTTATGAATAGATGGTCAACCTAAAATCTGCAAGGTTGATGACTATGAATTGACTACAAAAGCTGCAGAGGCACTAAGTGACTATGGGTGGAATTTTCCCAAACACATAATTGATAAACCAGGTGCTAGCGATAATCGTCCCAACAAGAGATGTTACCCAAGAATAAGGAGCAATTTCACCTAATTTAGAAGTGAACAAGGAGAGGAAGTTGCAGTCCATCAAATTAGAGCGAATGCAAATCGACTCGTGTTCAAATGATGGCAAAACCGTAGAGAAACAAACAATGGCACAATATAATGAAAATCAAGATAAGTATTATGTTGCATGCGTATGGGCAAGATAATTGTATATGTAAGTTGTATCACTTCTTACCCAATGTGTTATTTTATTTGTGATTATAATTGTTATTAATATTATGAGCTTCAATTATGCATGAAGAAAAGGCTTAACAACAATATTGCACATATATTTCTACCATGTGGCTACTTTGGATTTTTTATGTTGGTTGTATTTTGCGAGGTACATATAACAATACTATGAAGTAGCACAAAGCATATAGACGCTCAAACAATAACGGGCGCTTCGATGCTAATGACGGCTATGCAGAAGTAAGAAGTTACGAAAAGGACAACCACATCATAAGGGAAATATGGGTAAGACAACAAGCGGTGCAAAGGAGAAATGTAAAGAGCACTTAAAACACGCTACCCTAATCGATGAGGACGTCGATTGTTTGAGTGGGGGAGAATACACATTTTGATCCTACCTAGCTAAAAGGGGGAGGAATGGTATAGATAGGGAGAATGGTAATAATATAAGTATAATCCTCTATGAAGGAAGGTGGGGGATTGGGTAGACAAGATAATAAGGAAGACATAAGAGAAGGGATGTCGAAGTATGATCCTTAGGTAGAGATAAAAGTAAAGGGTGGGACATTGATGACATGTAGTTCTAGACTAGCAGCATGTTGTTCCCAGAAGAACAATAGAGAAGAAGAGAAGTAATGCAAAAACATAATACAAATTTTTGCATTTAGTTCTTCACGCGGCAGTGCAACAAGCAAATGCATAGAACCTTTCATCAGAAGAGAGGACAATAACGAGGATCATGGAGGAAAAACACAGAGTTAGTGCTGCACAATCGATGAGGTCATCAATCGTTTGAGTGGGGGAGAATGTAGGGGTGTGAGTCCAGCATCCCTACCCATGGTGCCTTACCATGGAAATCTAATGGACAAAGCAAGCCTATTGGAGACTAGAACAGCATGTTGGATGGCATGGGTGCTGAGAATATGAGAGGGGAGACCCAACATAATGCTCTCCGTTGCCCAAAGGCCGAGATGACGACCTGAGCCCTAGTGAGCTTGGATGCGAGCATCATGCTCTATCAAGAGGGGCTAATGTCTCCATAGGGAAGGAGCTCTATGGACACTATAGGGCCACAGACCTATAGTTCGCATCTCTTTGAAGGGTGAGGTTTTGGTATAGGCAGACTATGCTGCCTAGGATGCCCAAAGGCCCTTAGTCATACAGGGATGTACGAGACCCTTATATTTATATGGCAAGTTGAGCCCTATAGTCGAAAACAATGCTAAGACCCTCAGAGTATGCATGGCTGGCCTAGATTATAAGCTAACTGTAGGCACCACATGAGTGCCAGGAGCTACAAGGATATTGCACTGTGACAATATATATGGGGTGGGCAAATTGTGTGCCTAAGCGTGCAATTCACCCAACACATACCCCTCCACTGCTCACCTGCACCCTTGATGGCAAATGCTAGGTAGAACTTGGCGTTGCACCGATTCTCAATCTCGATCGATTGAGTCATCATTAGCCGGGTTTAGGTCGGTTCTATCAACATTAAGGGCGCACGTGAGCAGTGGGAGGCGCGCTATGTGTGCCATCCCCTCTCCCTTCCCCCCCTCTATGCCCATTGCTCACCCAAACTATCAATGGTGCGTGTTAGGCCTGACTTGGCATGGTGTCAATTCTTAATCTTGGCCAATCGATACATTGTTGCATTGGGTTTGGCCTAGCTCAATCAATGGTGATAGCGCAAATGAGCAATGGGCATGGACTGCACTATTAATGGTGCGTGTTGCGCTTGGCTTGGCGTGGCACCGGTTCTCGGTCTCGATCGATCAAGTCATTGTTGAGTCAGGTTTGGCCTAGCTAGTCAACATCAATAGCGCGAGTGAGCAATGGGCATGGCACTTGATGGACCCTTCCATGCGCATTGCTCACTCGTGCTATTAACGGTGTGTGTCGGGCCTGGCTTGGCGTGGCGTTGATTCTCAGTCTTAGCCGATTGAGTCATTATTGCATTGGGTTTGGCCTGGCTATTCAACATTAATGGCCCGGGTGAGAAGTGGGCATGGTACTCGATGGACCCTTACATGCCCATTGCTCACCCGCGCTATTAATGGTGCGTGTCAGGCTTGGCTTGGCGTGGCGCCAATTCCTGGTCTCGGTTGATCGAGTCATCATTGCATCAGGTTTGGTCTAGCTCAGTTAATGCTAATGGCATGGGTGAGAAGTGGGCATGGTACTCGATGGACCTTTACATACCAATTGCTTGCCAATGCTCTTACGGTGCGTGTTGGGCCTAACTTGGCGTGGCACTGATTCTCAGTTTCAACCGATCGAGTCATCATTGGGTCGGGTTTGGTCTGGCACAATCAACGTTATAGGCGATGGTGAGTGTGGGCATGGCAGTCGATGGACCCTTCATACCCATTGCTTGTTGGTGCTCTTAATAGTGTGTGTTGGGCTTGACTTGGTGTGGTGCCAATTCTCGGTCATGGCTGATTGAGTCATCATTGCATCGGGTTTGGTTCAGCATGGTCAACATTGAGGGCAAGGGTGAGTGTGGGCATACAATTCGATGGACCCTCCCCCCTTCACCCCAAAATTCATTTCTCTATCGTGCTCCATGGTGTGGGTTGTGGCTTAACTCGGTGTGGCGAAGATTCTCAGTCTCGACCTATTGAGTCATTGTTCATCAAGTTTTGCTGTGGCTCAGCAGACGTTAAGGGTGCATGAGAGGTAATTCGGATGTTTGGGTCGGCAGTATCCTTGCTAGTGCAACAAATTGTCCATCTCATCGTCCTCCTCAATCACGACTGGAGTTTTAATTTCTTTTCTCTAAGCACGGACACGGGTTCCTATGTGGTGTACCCACGGGAGCAGAATTCAAATTGTTCATTTTCATTTTAGCCCATGCATCCTATGTGCATGGGGTGGACCTCGCAGTGACATTCATGTTCCAAGCACGTCGACTCGATTGCTATGGCCCATGAATTGCCTGCTCGTGCTTTCGGATGCAGAATGTTGTGCGAGTGGAGGGTGTGAACGTATGCCCTCCATTCGCCCAATTAATGTCTCTAAGAATGATGGATGCACCTCTTTCAAGCTTTATTCGTGTTGCCTCACTGCCGACTCTGTGGGTTCGTGCGGGCGCCGACGTCATGAAGGAATGATACCTTGTTGATCCTGCCAATAGCCATATGCTTGTCTTAAAGATTAAGCCATGCATTTGTGAGTATGAACCAATTTCAAACTAAGAAACTGCGAATGGCTCACTAAATCAGTAATAGTTTGTTTGATGGTATCTGCTACTCGGATAACCATAGTAATTCTAGAGCTAATACGTGCACCAAACCCTGACTTCTGGAAGGGATGCATTTGTTAGATAAAAGGTTAACACGGGCTCTGCCCATTGCTCTAATGATTGATGATAACTCAATGGATCACACGGCCATTGTGCCGGCGACGCATCACTCAAATTTCTGCCCTATCAACTTTCAATGGTAGGATAGAGGCCTACTATGGTGGTGACGGTGATGGAGAATTAGGGTTCAATTCCAAAGAGGGAGCCTAAGAAACAACTACCACATCTAAGGAAGGCAGCAGGCGCGCAAATTATGCAATCCTTACATGGCAATGTAATGACAATAAATAACAATACTGGGCTCAATGAGTCTAGCAATTGGAATGAGCACAATCTAAAGCCCTTAATGAGGATCCATTGGAGGGCAAGTCTGGTGCCAGCAGCCATGGTAATTCCAACTCCAATAGTGAATATTTAAGTTGTTGTAGTTAAAAAGCTCATAGTTGGACCTTGGGTTGGGTTCATCGGTCAGCCTCGTGGTGTGCACCTGTCGGCTCGTCCCTTCTGTCGATGATGCGCTTCTGGCCTTAACTAGCCCGATCGTGCCTCCGGCACCATTACTTTGAAGAAATTAGAGTGCTCAAAGCAAGCCTATGCTCTGTATACATTAGCATGGGATAACATCATAGGATTTCGATCCTATTTTGTTGGCCTTCGGGATCAGAGTAATGATTAATGGGGATAGTCGGGGGCATTCGTATTTCATAGTCAGAGGTGAAATTCTTGGATTTATGAAAGATGAACAACTGCAAAAGCATTTGCTAAGGACGTTTTCATTAATCAAGAAGAAAAGTTGGGGGATCAAAGATGATCAGATACTATCCTAGTCTCAACCATAAATGATACCGACCAGGGATCGACAGATGTTGCTTTTAGGACTCCGTCGACACCTTATGAGAAATCAAAGTCTTTGGGTTCCAGGGGGAGTATGGTCGTAAGGCAGAAACTTAAAGGAATTGATGGAAGGGAACCACCAGGAGCAGAGCCTGCGGCTTAATTTGACTCAACACAGGGAAAAATACTAGGTCCAAACATAGTAAGGATTGACAGACTGAGAGCTCCTTCTTGATTCTATGCGTGGTGGTGCATGTCCATTCTTAGTTCGTAGAGTGATTTGTCTGGTTAATTCCATTAGCGAATGAGACCTTAGCCTGCTAACAAGCTATGCGGAGGTGACCCTCCGCGGCCAGCTTCTTAGAGGGACTATGGCCTTCTAGGCCAAGGAAGTTTGAGGTAATAACAAGTCTATGGTGCCCTTAGATGTTCTAGATCGCACGCATGCTACACTGATGTATTCAATGAGTCTATAGCCTTCCCGACAATACGTGGGCAGTTCGCCGCCGGTGATGTCACGAGAAGTCCATTGAACCTTATCATTTAGAGGAAGGAGAAGTCGTAATAAGGTTTCCGTAGGTGAACCTGTGGAAGGATCACTATCAAAACCTGCACAGCAAAATGACCCACGAACACATCCATACACGCAAGGGTGAGCCTAGGGGCTTCGGCCCTGTGCAAGTCCAAAGGATGCATCCGGCGATGCTGGGATTCGACTTGGCCCTTCCCGCACGCTCGACCCAATCCTTCAACCAATCACGGTGTAGGATGCACTAAGGAAACACGAAATGAGAAGGGCATGCTCTCGTCGGCCCCAAAAATGGGAGGCCGTAGGGATTTATTATCCTCTATTTATAAATAAAATGACTCCCGAAACAGATATCTCAGCTCTCGCATTGATGAACAATGCAATGAAATGCGATACTTGGTGTTAATTGCAGAATACCGCGAACCATGAAGTCTTTGAACAAAGTTGCACCGAAGCCTTTTTGCCGAGGGCATATCTGCCTAGGCATCACGCAACGTCACTCCCACCCCATCAGGGAGTGGATTTTGGCCTCCCGTGTGCTGATCACCCGCGGTTGGCCCAAAAGCCTAATCCTCGACTACGAACGCAATGACAATTAGTGGTTGTAAGACCCTCGAACACGATTATGCGCGGATGCACGCCTCGAAACAGTAAGACCTAATGGTGCACTACCAATGCGACCCTAGGTCAGGTGGGACTACCCGCTGAGTTTAAGAATATCAATAAGCAGAGGAAAAGAAACTTACCAGGATTCCCCCTATAACGGCGAGGGAATCGAGAAATGCCCAGCTTGATAATCGGACACCCCCGACATTCGAATTATAGTCTGAAGAAGCATCCTCAGTTGTGACCCGGGCCCAAGTCCCCTAAAAGGGGGCATCAAAAAGGGTGAGAGCCCCATCCTACTCGGACCCTGTCGCACCACGAGGCGCTATCTGCAAGTTGGATTGTTTGGGTAGGCAGCCCAAATTGGGCGATAAATTCCATCCAAGGCTAAATACGGGTGAGAGACCGATAGCAAAAAAGTACCGTGAGGGAAAGATGAAAAGGACTTTGAAAAAAGAGTCAAAGAGTGCTTGAAATTGTCACGAGGGAATCAGATGGGAGCTTATGATGTGCAACGGTCGGATGTGGCACAGTGACAAGCCAGTTCGCCGATTGGCTCGGGGTGCGAATCAACGTGGATCGCTATGGCTGCCCAGGCCTAGGCTTTCAATACATTGTGGAGACACCGTTGTGGTGATCATGGACAATAGTGTGTGCCCTCGGGGCGTGCCTCGACACCTACGCGCTCCCGGCATCGGCTAGCTGGCTCCCCATTTGGCCCGTTTTGAAACACAGACCAAGGAGTCTGACATGTGTGAGAGTCAACGGGCAAGTAAATCCGTAAGGTGCAAGGAAGCTGACTGGCAGGTTTCCCTGAGGGTTGCACCATTGACTGACCTTGATCTTTTGAGAAGGGTTCGAGTGAGAGCATGCCTGTCAGTACCCAAAAGATGGTGAACTATGCCTAAGCAGCGCGAAGAAAGAGGAAACTCCAGTGGAGGCCCACAGCGATATTGACATGCGAATTGTTCGTTTGACTTGGGTATAGGGGCGAAAGACTAATTCAACCATCTAGTAACTGGTTTACTCCGAAGTTTCCCTCAAGATAGCTGGAGCTCGGGATGAGTTCTATAAGGTAAAGCCAATTATTAGAGGCATTGGGGCTATAATGCCCTCGACCTATCCTCAAGCTTTAAATAGGAAGGATGGTGCGGATACTTCGCTGAGCCGCGCCATGGAATTAAGAGCTCTAAGTGGGCCATTTTTGGCAAGCAAAATTGGCGATGCGGGATGAATGAAAAGCTGAGTTACGGTGCTCAACTATGCGCTAACCTAGAACCCACAAAGTGTGCTGATCGATTAAGACAGCAGGACGGTGGTCATGAAAGTCAAAATCCGCTAAGGAGTGTGTAACAACTCACCTGCAGAATCAACTAGCCCCAAAAATGGATGCCACTTAAGCGTTCGACATCTACCCGGTAGTCGAGGCAAGAGCAAGGCCCCGATTGTTAGGAACCTCTAGGGACATTCACTTCACCAAGGCCATCCATGCTAACTTGAGCTGGACCGTGCACACATTAGGTTCCCAGTGATTGTGACCTTGTGCCCTCAAATTTGCACCATTGATAAAAGTTAGCCATAAATGAAGCCACCCAAATCCGAAATATCAAAATGATTTGAAAAAACTGCAGTCCTCGGCTCAGGTCCCGCCCTATGAAATGGCCCTCAGGGTTCAATATCTCTGCACCGAGGACTTTTTGAGCCAGATCGACACTCCAGCTTGGGTTCCCTAGACCTACAGAAGGCACTTATTTTGATCCCGGCCCCCGATTCACTAGAGCCTCTGGGGCCATTCGCTTCGCCAAGGCCATCCAAACTAACTTGAGCTAGCCCCCGAACAAGTCTGGCTCCCGGCGACTGTGAGCTTTCGCCCTCAAATTTGCACCATTGATAGATGTTACCCATATATGAAAGCACCCAATGCCAAAAAATCACAACGATTCGAAAAAACTGCAGTCCCCAGCTCGGTTATTGGCCTATAAAATGACCCTCCAACTGTAATACCTTCGCATCGGGGGCTTTTCGAGCCTAGCCGGCACTCTAGAACTGGTTCCCCAGACCTATAGAAGGCACCCATATTCATCTCAGTGCCCGATTCGCCGGAGCCTTCGGTGCTATTTGCTTTGCCAAGGCCATCTAAGCTAACTTAAGCTAGCCCCCGAACACCTTTGGTTCCCGGTGTGAGCTTTTGCCCTCAAATTTGCACCATTGATAGATTTTACCCATACATGAAGGGTAGTAATGCCGAAAAACAAAATCGATTCGAAAAAATTGCAGTCCCTGGCTGGGTTCCCCGCCTATAAACGGCCCTCCAGCTTCAATATCTCTAGATCGAGGGCTTTTCAAGCTCAGCCGACACTGCGACCTGAATTTCGCTGATCTATATAAGGCACCCATATCCATCCTAGTCCCCGATTCGCCGGAGCCTCTAGGGCCATTCGCTTTCGTATGGCCATCTATGCTAACTTGAGCTAGGCTTCGGACATGTCGGGCTCTAGGTGACTAAGAGCTTTTTCCCTCTAATTCGCACCATTTGTAGATGTTATCCATACATGAAGGGTAGAAAAACCAAAACGATTCAAAAAACTTCAATCCCCGGCTAGATTCAATATCTTCGTATTGGGGGCTTTTTGAGCTTAGACGACACCCTAGAACAGGTTCCTTGGACCTATAAAAGGCAACTATATTGATTCCGGCCGCCGATTCTTTGGAGACTCCGGGGCCATTCTTTTCACCAAGGTCATCCAAGATAACTTGAGCTAGCCCCCGAACACATCAAGCTCTCGGCGATTATGAGCTTTTACCCTCAAATTCGTACCATTGATAGATGTTACCCATACCTGACGGGTAGTAAAGCCGAAAAATGAAAACCATTCAAAAAAATTATAGTCCTCGGCTTGATTCTCGGCCTATAAAACGGCCCTCCGGCTTCAATATCTTTGCACCGGAGGCTTTTCGAGCCTGGCCGGCACATCGACCCGGGTTATTTGGACCTATAGAAGGCAGCAATATCAATCTTGGCCCTCGATTCGCTGAGCCTTCAGGGCCATACGCTTCGCCAAGGCATTCCAAGCTAACTTGAGCTAGCCCCCGAATAAGTCAGGGTGCCGGCGACTGTGAGCTTTTGCCCTAAAATTCGCACCATTGATAGATGTTATCCATACATGAAGGATAGTAATGTTGATAAACCAAAATGATTCAAAAAAACTCAAGTCCCCGGCTCGGTTCAAGGCCTATGAAATGACCCTCTGGCTTCAATATCTCCATATTGGGGCTTTTCAAACCTAGCCGGCACTCTAGAATGAGTTCCCCAGACCTATAGAAGGCACCCATATGGATCTCAGCCCCCAATTTTTCGGAGCCTCTGAGCCTGTTCGCTAAGGCCATTAAAGCTAACTTGAGCTAGTCCCCTGATAGATGTTCTGCCAGTCATTATGAGCTTTTGTCGTCAAATTTGCACCATTGATAGATGTTACCCTTACATGAACCATAGTAATGAAAAAAAACAAAAATGATTTGAAAAAACTACAATCCTCGGCTCGGTTCTTGGCCTATGAAATGGTCCTTCTGCTTCAATATCTTGGCACAGGGGGATTTTTGAGCCCGGAAGGCACTCCGGCCTGGGTTCGTCAGACCTATAGAAGGCACCCATAATGATCCCGATCCCCCGATTCCCTAGAGCCTCCTGGGCCATTCGCTTCGTCAAGGCTATCCAAGCTAACTTGAGCTAGCCCCCCAAACATGTTGGGGTCCCAACGACTGTGAGCTTTTGCCTTTAAATTCACACCATTGA
The DNA here is from genome assembly GCA_948099535.1 of Jatropha multifida. Taxonomy (NCBI): domain Eukaryota; kingdom Viridiplantae; phylum Streptophyta; class Magnoliopsida; order Malpighiales; family Euphorbiaceae; genus Jatropha; species Jatropha multifida. Next base: position 31,699 of record CANUEX010002295.1, read on the forward strand.
TCGATGTTACCCATACATGAAGGGTAGTAATGAAGAAAAATCAAAATGATACGAAAAAACTGAAGTCCCCTGCTCGATTCCAGGCCTATGAAATGGCCCTCTGGCTTCAATATCTCCATACTGGGGGCTTTTTGTTCCCAATCGGCACACTAGAAAGGGTTCCCCTGACCTATAGAAAGCATCCATATTGATCTCGGCTCCTGATTCGTCAGAGCTCTAGGGCCATTTGCTTCGCCAAGGCCATCCAAGCTAACTTGAGCTAGCCCCCGAACATGTCGGGCTCCGGACGACTATGAGCTTTGCCCTCAAATTCACACCATTGATAGATGTTCTGAAAAACGAAAATGATTCAAAAAAATTGTAGTCCCCGGCTCGATTCCCGGCCTATAAAACGACCTTCCAGCTTCAACATCTTTGCACTGAGGGCTTTTTGAGCCCGGCCGGTACTCTTGCCCCGGTTCCCTAGACCTATAGAAGGCACTCATATCGATCTCGGCCCCTGATTTCCTAGGGCTTTCGGAGCCATTCGCTTCACTAAGGCCTTCCAAGCTAACTTGAGCTAGCCCCCAAACATGTCAGGCTCTCGGCGAGTGTGACCTTTTACCCTCAAATTTGCACCATTGATAGATGTTACCTATACATGAAGGGTAGTAATGTCAAAAAACCAAAACCATTCAAAAAAACTGCAATCCCTAGCTCGTTTCCCAGCCTATGAAATGGCCCTCCGGCTGTAATATCTCTGCACATGGGGCTTTTCGAGTTGGGCCAGCATTCCGGTCCGAGTTACTCACACCTATAGAAGGCACCCATGTCGATCCTGACCCCTGATTCGTTGGAGCCTCTGAGGCCATTCGCTTCACCAACGCCATGCAAGCTAAGTTGAGTGAGCCCCTAAACTCGTCGGGCTCTCGCCGACTGTGAGCTTTTGCCCTAAAATTCGTACCCTTGATTGGTGTTACCCATACATGAAGGATAGTAATGCCAAAAAACTAAAATGATTCAAAAAAACTGAAGTCTCCAACTCGGTTCCAGGCCTATGAAACGGCCCTCCGGCTTTAATATCTCAATACCGGGGGCTTTCAAACTGACCAGCACTCCAGATCATGTTCCCCAAACCTATAGAAGGGACCCACATCGATCTTGACCTCCGATTCGCCGGAGCGTCCGAGCCCATTTGCTACGCTAAGGCCATTCAAGGTAATGTGAGATAGCCCCCAAACACGATAGGCTCTCGGAGACTGTGATTTTTTGCCATTAAATTTGCACCATTGATAGATGTTACCCATACATGAAGCATAGTAATGCCAGACTACCAAAATGATTCGAAAAAACTCTAGTCCCTGGCTCGATTCCCGACTTATGAAATGGCCCTCTGGCTTTAATATCTCCGCACCGGCCGATTTTTGATCTTAGTCGGCACTCCAACCCGAGTTCCCCGGACCTATAGAAGGCACCCATATCGATTGCGGCCCCTGATTCGTTGGAGCTTCTAGGGCCATTCGCTTCGCCAAGGCCATCCAAGCTAACTTGAGTTAGCCTCTGAACATGTCGGGCTCCCAGTGACTATGAGCTTTTGCCCTCAAATTCACACTATTGATAGATGTTACCCGTACATGAAGGGTAGTAATGCAAAAAAACCAAAATGATTCAAAAAAATTGCAGTCCCCGGCTAGATTCTCGACCTATGAAACCGCACTTCGGCTTCAATCCCTTCGTATCGGGGGCTTTTCGATCCCTGATGGTACTCCAAAGAGGATTCCCCGGACCTATAGAAGGCAACCATATTGATCCTAGCCCCTGATTCACTAGAGCCTCTAGGGCCATTGGCTTCGCCAAGGCCTTCCAAGCTAACTTGAGCTAGCCCCCAAACGCGTCGGGCTGCACGTGACTGTGAGCTTTTGCCTTCAAATTTGTACTATTGATAGATGTTACCTGCACATGAAGGGTAGTAATGCCGAAAAACCAAAACGATTCAAAAAAATTATAGTCCCTGGCTTGGTTCCCGGCCTATGAAACGACCCTCCGACTTCAATATATCCGTATCGAGGGCTTTTAGATCTCGACCGTCACTCCAAAAAGGGTTCCCCGAACATATAGAAGGCAATCATATTGATCTCAGCCCTTGATTCACCAAAGCCTCTGTGGCCATTCGCTTCGCCAAGGCCTTCCAAGCTAACTTGAGCTAGCCCCCAAACGCGTCGGGCTGCCCGTGACTATGAGCTTTTACCCTCAAATTTGGACTATTGATAGATGTTACCCATACATGAAGGGTAGTAATGCCAAAAAACCAAAACGGTTCAAAAAAATTATAATCCCTAACTCAATTCTCGGCCTATTAAATGGCCTTTCGGCTTCAATATCTCCATACCGAGGGCTTTTCGATCTTGGCCACCACTCTAAAAAGGCTTCCCCGAACCTATAGAAGGTAACCATATTGATCCTGGTCCCTTATTCGATGCAGCCTCTAGGGCCATTTGCTTCACCAAGGCCATTCTAGCTAACTTGAGCTAGCCCTTGAACATGTCGGGCTCCCTGCGACTATGAGCTTTTGCCCTCAAATTCGCACTATTAATAGATGTTATCCGTACATCAAAGGGTAGTAATGCCAAAAAACCAAAATGATTTGAGAAAATTGAAGTCCCCAGCTCAGTTCCCAACCTATGAAATGGTCCTTCGGCTCCAATATCTTCGCACCGGGGGCTTTTTGAGCTCGACTGGCATTTCAGCCTAGGATCCCTGAACCTATAGAAGGCACTGATATCAATCCTGACCCCCAATTTGCCGGAGCCTCCGGAGCCAAATGGAGGTTCATCATAGGGCTGCCCAATGCTAAATGGATGTTCATTGCTGGGCTGGCCAATACGCAGGCTAGAGGGGAGGCTGGGCAGCGCGCAGGCTGCTGGTGCACTACACGAGTAGTAGATGTCTTTCACTAGGCCAGACAACGCCCAGGCCTAGGCAACGTACGGGCTTCTGGCATACCGCACACCTAATAGAGGTTTATCACTGGGCTGGGCAGCATGCAGTCTGTCGTTACCCTGCACACCCAATAGAGCTCTCTCACAGCGCTGCTTGTACATCGCACAATCATCGAAGGTTTGACGCTGTGCTGGGCATTGGCAGCCTGTAGGAGCACCACACGCCCAGTGGAGGTTTATCGCTGCACTGGGCGCAGGCATCCCGTAGGCGCGCCACACACCCAGTGGAGGTTTATTGCTGAGCTGGGTTGGCCAGGGTGCCACAAGCAAAATGTACAGACCGCTGTAGGCATGCCACACACAAAATAGGGGTTTACGCCTAGGCAGCAGGGCTCTCCCATGCACCAAATAGAGGTTTATCCCTGGCCCCCCTCTTGTGCCCATTACAGTTGTATCCTTTAGTGTCTCTTCCCCGGGGGCTTTTCAAGCCCGACCGACACTCCGGCTTGGGTTCCCGAAACGTATAGAAGGCACCTATATCGATCTTATCCCCTAATTCAACGGAACCTTCAGGGCCATTCGCTTCACCAAGGCCATCCATGCTTAACTTGAGCTAGCCCCCGAACACGTCGGGCTCTCGGCGACTGTGAGCTTTTGCCCACAAGATCACATCATTGGTAGATGCTACCCATACATGAATGCACCTAATGCTAAAAAATCAAAATGAATTCAAAAAACAACAGTCACCGGCTCGGGTCACAACCTATGAAATGGCCTTCCGGCTTCAATATCTCCGCACTAGGGGATTTTTGAGCTCGGCCGACACTCTAACGTAGGTTCCCTAGACCTGTAGAAGGAACCCATATTGATCCTGGCCCCGGATTCACCAGAGGCCTAGGGCCATTCACTTTCCCAAGGCCATCAAAGCTAACTTGAGCTAGCCCCCGAACACGTCAGGCTCCCAGCGACAGTGAACTTTTGCCCTCAAATTCACACCATTGATAGATGTTACCATAGATGAAGGGTAGTAATGCCAAAAAATCAAAACAATTTGAAAAAACTGTAGTCCCCAGCATGGTTCCCCACCGGTGAAACGACCTTCCGGCTTTAATATCTCCGCACCGGGGGCTTTTGGAGCCCGATTGGCACTCAGGCCCGGGTTTCCCAAGCCTATAGAAGGAACCCATATCAATTCCAACCCCCGATTTGCTGGAGCCTCTAGGGCCATTCGCTTTGCCAAGGCCATCCAAGCTAACTTGAGCTACCCCAAACACGTCGAGCTCCCAATGACTATGAGCTTTTGCCCTTAAATTTGCATCATAGATAGATGTTACCCATACATGAAGGGTATTAATGCCAAAAAACTAGAACAATTAAAAAAAACTACAGTCCCCTGCTCGATTCCCGGCCTATGAAACGACACTCCGGCTTCAATATCTCCGCAGCAAGCGACACTCCAGATTGGGTTTCGCGGACTTATAAAAGACACCCATATCGATCCTAACCCTCGATTCTCCAAAGCCTCTAGGGCCATTCGCTTTGCCAAAGCCATCCAAGCTACTTGAGCTAGCCCCTGAACACATTGGGCTTCTACTGGTTGTGAGCTTTTGCCCTTAAATTCACACCATTGATAGATGTTATCCATACATAAAGGGTTTTAATGCTGAAAAACCAAAACGATTTAAAGAAACTATTTTCCCCGACTCATTTTTCGACCTATGAAATGACACTCCTACTTTAATATCTCTACACTGGGAGCTTTTTGAGCCCCACTGGCACTCCAGCATGAGTTCTCCGAAACTGTGGAAGGCGCCCATATTGATATCAACCCCTGATTCATCGGAGGCCAACCAAGCTAACTTGAGAAAGCCCGAACACGTCAGCCTCCCGGTGATTGTGAGCTTTTGCCCTCAAATTCGCACCATTGATAGATGTTACCCATATATGAAGGATGGTAACGCCAAAAACCAAAAAGCTTGGAAAAAAGTGCAGTCCCTAACTCGATTCCTGACCTATGAAACGACACTTCAACTTTAATATCTCTGCACCTAAGGCTTTTCGAGCCCGATCGGCACTCTAGCCCGGGTTCCCCGAACCTATAGAAGGCTCCCATATCAATCCGGAGCCCCGATTCACCAGAGACCATAAAAGCTAACTTGAGTTAGCCCCTGAACACGTTGGGCTCACAAGCTCCCAGCGATTGTGAGCTTTTGCCCTCAAATTCACACCTTTGATAGATGTTACCCATACATGAAGGGGACTAATGCCGAAAATCCAAAATGATTCAAAAAAATTGCATTCCCTAACTCGATTCTCGGCTATGAAACGACCCTTTGCCTTCAATATCTCTCCACTGGGGGCTTTCCGAGCTGGGCCGAAACTCCGGCTCAGGTTCCCTGGACCTATAGAAAGCATCCACATTGATCCTGGTCCCCGATTAGCCGAAACATTCGGAGCCATTCGCTTTGCTAAGGCCATCCAATCTAACTTGAGCTAGCCCTCGAACACGTTGGGCTTCCGACGACTATGAGCTTTTGCTCTCAAATTCACACCATTGGCAGATTTCACCCATACATGTAGGGACTTATTTCAAACAGTCAAAATGATTCAAAAAAAAATCCCAGAGCTTGACTCAGGTCCCGGCCTATGAATTGGCCGTTCCTCATGCTCTCGCGCAAACAATCGATCAGCAGCCACGATAATATTTCCACAATGATATTTAAGCATTCCCCACAAAAAACTATGCCATTGAATTGCATTTTCATATTTTACAGATTTTTTACTTCCTCTGGGGGCATTTTCATCCAAAAAATCGCCCCTTTCCCGTAAATCATCAACTGGAGACCACTGCAATAATTCAATAATTATGTTCTAGGGTCACCCACAAAACATCATGGCCTTCGGGTGATATTTCCATTTTTTACTGATTTTTAACCCCCTCAGGGGTATTTTCGTTAAAATTTTTATTTGACCACCCTCCGGACCGAATCTCGGGACCAAGGGTACCTAATTCAATTCTTTACCCTTTTATATGATGGCTCCCAAAATTTCACGGCCAAAGGTGCCCAAAATAAAATTTTATGGGGGAGTGATGGCTAGGATTTAACAATGTTTCCTTGTGCTACACCCAGGTTTGTTTTATTTTCTATATATGTAGGGGTGTGAGTCGAGCATCCCTACGCATGGTGCCTTACCATGGCAACCCTATGGACAAAGCAAGGCTATTGGAGACTAGAATATCATGTTGGATGGCATGGGTGCCGAGAATATGAGAGGGGAGAGTCAGCGTAATGCTCTCCACCGCCCCGAGGCAGGGATGACGACTCGAGCGGTAGTGAGCTAGGATGCAGGCATCATGCTCTATCAAGAGGGGCTGATGTCTACATAGGGAAGGAGCTCTATGAATACTATAGGGCCATGAGCCTATAGTGCGCGTCTCTCTGAAGGGTGAGGTTTCGATATAGGCAGACTATGCTGCCCGGGATGCCCTAAAGGCCTATGGCCATACACGGATGTGCGGGACCCTGACATTTATATGTGACAAGATGAGCCCTACATTCTGATATGATGCTAAGACCTTCAGAGTATGCATGGCTAGCCTAGATTATGAGCTAAGTCTAGGTGCCTCACGGGTGCCAGGAGCTGCAAGGATATGGCCCCATGACATTTGGTATCAAAGCCAATTCGGTTGGCTATTGCTAGAGATGGTTGAATGTTGCTAGAAACTTTTCTACATGTAGAATTGGTTGAGATATACAGTCCGGATAAGAAGTGTAGCGGCGGACAAGTGATGTAGATTATGGATGGTAGCATTCGGTAGTTGGCATCATGATGCCCCCTACAGTTTGTGCCCTCGAACATAGTTGTAAGAGGCATGTCAAGCAGCAAGAATGGATATGAAAATGCAAGTTATCTAGAAATCTCAATGCGAATGCATTGCTTGCCCATGAGTATAAGGGTAAGATGTGACGATGGAAGTGAAGATGCGATGATAAGGACTTGGCCTATGCATTGGCTTATGCGGGTATCACAAAGGGAAAGCAGAGACTAAGTCATGTGTTAACTTATTGTGAAATTTGATATAGACACTTATGGAAGTAGGAACATTATAAATTGAGATACAACATGGTTAAGACTATCATTATGGGCTAAGAGTGGCCAGGCAGAGACGATCGATCTTTGATAAATGGATAACAGTGAGAGATATCACTTGAGTTTAAGCATCATAGATGAATATTCAGTGACTACATGGTTGCACAGAGAATAAGAGAGTTTAAATCAAGCTAAAGCGACTACATATAATCAACTTGAAGCAAAGGATGCCTGTGCATGGAACTGACTCAAGTAACTAGCTCAATGCGCATAGAGGCGCTCGGTAAGAAGCAATTGGGTGAGAATCCACCCTAGATGCAGAGATGATCACTTCGGGTTATGGTTGCCTATGTGAGGCAAAAATATGGAAAATTTTCAGAATATGCGAGAAAAATTTTTTAGGCATGCTATAAATTGCTTATTCAACATATGATGAGATTTATTTTACCCTTTTGAGATAGAGGGGTGGAGAACACCGAATGAGTCGATTGTTGGATATGTGATTATTATAGGGAGAGCTTGCCAAATGAGTTGGAAGTTGCTCACAAGTGCTTTATTGAAATGAGTTGATGCTCGGCGGAAGGAGTGCCATACTACAGCTGGTACTTTAGGCCGTGGGCAATGTGAAATAAGAGTTAAGCTCGATGGAAGGAATATCAGTCTGTAGCTGATATTTCAGGCCGTGGACGATATGAGATAAAATGAGAACTTAATAGATTGCCTAGGTTGCACTGAGAAACTTGTGTTTTGTTGTTTGTGTGCAGGGCCATTCGGTCAAGAGTAGCATGTGAGACAGTTCCCCGTCGAACCATAGAAGCAAAAATGAGATGACAAAAGAATTCACGCCCAGAATGTTAATGGGAAGCGAAGAAGGCTTAAGGTAGAACCAAAAGGGGCTTGAGGTGTCATAAGCAAAATAATGTTTTCTTATACAATTTTCATGGAATGCTATAGGCCCAAGCAAGTTAAAACTTGTATAGAGAGGGTAATAGCCATGGAAATAAAATTATTTTTATATACATGGCTTGTGCACCAATACAGCATGAGGCGACCGAAGCATAAATCGAGACAGAGCTGTGACAAGCAAGGTGATAAAAGAGGCGAGCAGAACATAAACATTGAAATAGAAATCGAGATAAGTACGATGTTGCTTGCATATGGGTAAGATAATTGTATCTGTAAGTGGTATCACTTCTAATCCTGATGTATTATTCCATTTTTGATTATTATTGTTATTAATATTATGCGCTACGATTGGGCATGAAGCAAAGGCTTAACAGTTATTATATTACATATATACTTTTACCATGTGGCTACTTTGGGTTTTTTTTTTTGGTTGTATTTTGCGAGGTATATATAGCAATGCTATGAAGTAGCACAAAGCATGTAGATGCTCAAACAATGACAGGCGCTTGGATGCGAACGATCGTGATGCGGTAGCAAAAAGTTCACGAAGGGACAACCAAATCATAAGCGAAATGTGGACCAGACAACAAGCGATGCAAAGGAGGGATGTAAAGAGCACTCCAAGCACATTACCCTAATCAACGAGGATGTCGATTGTTTGAGTGGGGGAGAGTGCACATGGGGATCCTACCTAGCTAAAAGGGGGATGAATGGTATGAATAGGGAGAATGATGATAATATAAGTACAATCCTTTATGAAGGAAGGTGGGTGATTGGGTAGACAATGATAATATGGAATAGATAAGAGAAGGGATGTCAAAGTATGATCCTTAATGTAGAGATAAAAGAAAGGGGTAGGACAATAGTAACATGTAGTTCCAGAGTTGAAGCATGTGGTTCCCAAAAGTAGAATAGAAAAGAAGAGCAGAATAAAGAAGAAGAAAAGTAAGGCCAAAACACAAAACAAATTTTTGCATTTAGTTTTACAAGGCAGCGTAACAAGCAGACGCATAGAACCCTTCACTAGAAGAAAACAACAATGAGGATTATAGAGGAGAAGCACAGAGTTGGTACAACACAATTGATGAGGTCATCGATCGTTTGAGTGGGGGAGAATGTAAGGGTGTGAGTCCAGCATCCCTACCTATGGTGACTTACCACGACAACCCCATGGACAAAGCAAGGCTATTGGAGACTAGAATAGCATGTTGGATGGCATGGGTGTTGAGAATATGAGTGGGGAGACCCGGTGTAATGCTCTCCACCGCCCGCAGGCAAGGATGATGACCCGAGCCTTAGTGATCTAGGATGCGGGCATCATGCTCTATCAAGATGGGCTGATGTCTCCATAGGGAAGGAGCTCTATGGACACTATAGGGCCATGAGCCTAAAGTGCGCATCTCTCCAAAGGGTGAGGTTTCGGTATAGGTAGACTATGCTGCTCGGGATGCCCTAAAGGCCTATAGCCATACACGGATGTGCGGGAACCTTACATTTATATGTGGTAAGATGAGCCCCATAGTCAGATATGATGCGAAGAACCTCAAAGTATGTATCGCTGGCCTAGATTATGAGCTAAGTCTAGGCGCCACATGGGTGCCAAGAGCTGCGAGGATATGGCCCCGTGACAATATATATGGGGTAGGATAATGGTGTGCCTAGGTGTGTAATTCGCCCTATTCCCCCAACTGCTCACCCGCGCCCTTAACGTTACATGTTAGGCAGAACTTGGTGTGGCATCGGTTCTCGATCTCGGCTGATCGAGTCATCATTAGTCGAGTTTTGTCTATCTCCGTCAATGTCAATGATGCATGTGAGCAATGGGAGGCGCGCCATCCCCTCCCCCTTCCCCTCCCTCAATGCCCATTGCTCACCTGCACTATTAACAGTGTGTGTTGGGGCAGACTTGGCATGGCGCCATTTCTCAGTCTCGATCGATCGAGTCATCATTATGTCGAAATTGGCCTGGCCTGTCAGCTACCTGCCCAGTGCAGGGATAAACCTCCATTGGTCTTGGCGAAGCGAATGGCCCTGGAGGCTCTAACGAATTAAGGGTCTAGATTGTTATGGATGCCTTCTATAGGTCTAGGGAACCCAAGCCACAGTGTGCAAGGCTTGAAAAGCCCATAGTGCGGAGATATTGAAGCCAGATGGCCAATTCATAGGTGAGGAACTAAGCCCAGGGCTGTAGTTTTTTCGAATAATTTTGGATTATCAGCCTTAGTCCCCTTCATGTATGGGTAACATCTGCTAATAGTGCAAATTTAAGGGCAAAAACTCATAATCGTCGGAAGTCCGACGTATTCGGGGGCTAGTTAAGTTAGCTTGGATGGCCTTGGCAAACCGAATGGTCCGAGAGGCTCCGGCGAATCAAGGGCTGGGATTGAAGTGGATGCCTTCCAAAGGTGCAAGGAAGCCGAGCCAGAGTGTCCGTCAGGCTTAAAAAGCCCCGGTGCAGAGATATTGAGGGATACGGCTGTAATGGGCATGGGAGGGGTGGCCGGGAATAAGCCTCTATTTGGCATGTGGGAGGCCCTCGCTGCTCAGGTGTAAACCTCCATTTGGCATGTGGCGCGCCCATGGGGGCCTGCACATTTGGCTTGTGCGCTTGTAGGCTGCCTGCCCATCACAAGGATAAACCTTCGTTGGGCGTGCGGCACCAATGGGCTGCCTGCGCCTACCCCAGCGATAAACCTTCAATGGGCATGTGATGTGCCAGCAGTCTAGCGAGAAACCTCATTTGGATGTGCGGCGCGCCAGCAGCCTATGCACTGCCTAGCCAAGTGAGAACCCTCTATTAGGCGTGCGGTGCGCTAGCAGCCCGTTTGCTACCCAGCCTTGCTAAAAACCTCTATTTTGCGTGCGGTGTGGTAGCAGTCTGCGTGCCTTCTAGCCCAGCCAGGGTGAGAAACCTCTATGGGGTGTGCCTCATGCCAGTGGCCTACATGGTGCCCAGCCCCTACTGCTTGCGCACTTGCCAACCCCTCAATGAAGTTCCATTTGGCTTGTACCATGTTTGCCTGTGGTTGCCCACCTAGCGATAAACCTCTATTTGGCCTGTGGCTAGCCGACACGAGGCAGAGATAAACCTCTTTTTGCGTATTGAGGGCCAATGTTTTGTGCACCATGTGGCTCACCTGTGGGGGTCAATAGGCCAAAACTAGAAGCCTTGCCCTCATTTGACGCCAAAATCATTTTATTTTGTCTAGAAACTGTCATTTTTTTATTTTTTTCCTTGATAAAAGCTATTTTTGAAAATTACAATTGCAAGACCTATCCTCCACATCACAAAGAATAGGCATTTGGGCCAAGTAGACATTAATTAGGTATGATGTATCAAACAAATGTAAATTAAATAAAACTAATAGGTTTTTATTGGAACTTACAATGGTTGGATCGGTATGTGCACGCACATATTACATTTTGGTGCTAAGTTCAGGTGGCTAAAACATAATTACAATTGCTTTTGGTGGCAAGATCAAGTTGCTAAAACATCAACTTTTTATGCTTTTTTTTAACGCCATATATAGGTTGTCGCAATTCTTGGTGTTGTATTTCAATAAAATTTTAGCAACCATCACAAAAAATGGAAAAAAGTTAAAGAGGATGCCCTTGGTCCCGAGATTCAGTGTCGTGGTTGACAATATAAAAACTTTAATGAAAATACCCCTAGAGAGGGTAATAAATTCGTAAAAAAAGGAAACCTCACCCAATGGCTATGGTTTCTTACGGCGACCCTAATATATCATTAGGCACCTTTTGTCGTAAAATTTTGAGAGCCATCATAAAAAAGGGAAAAGAATTAAATGGGGTGCCCTTGGTCCCAAGATTCGGTGAGGAGGGTGGTCAAATAAAAATTTTGATGAAAATGCCCTTAGAGGGGGTTAAAAATTCATAAAAAAATGGAAATCTGAACCGGTGGCCACAGTTTTTTGCAGGTGATCCTAGAATATAATTATGGAATTATTCGGATGGTCATCGATTGAGGCTTTTCAGGAAAGGGGTAATTTTTGGACGAAAATGCCCACGGAGGGGTTAAAAAATCAGTAAAAAATGAAAATGTCGTCCCATGGCCACAGTTTTTTGCGGGGGACACTTAAATATCATTATGGAATTATTGCGGTGGTTAATGGTCATCTATTTATGTGAGAGCATGAGGAACGGTCATCCTATTAGCTTGGATCGAGCTGGGGTCTGGGTTATTTTTTTGAATTGTTTTGCTTTTTTTACACTAATCCCCTTCATGTATCGATAACATCTATCAATGGTGCAAATTTGAGGGCAAGAGCTCACAGTCACCGGGAGCCCGACGTGTCTAGGGGCTAGCTCAAGTTAGCTTGGATGGCCTTGGCAAAGCGAACAACCTCAAAAGCTCCAATGAATCGAGGGCCGAGATTGATATGGGTGCCTTTTATAGATCTGGGGAACCTAGGCCAGAGTGCCGACTGGGCTTGAAAAGCCACCAGTGTGGAGACATTGAAGGATACAGCTGTAGTGGGCATGGGAGGGATGGCTAGGGATAGACCTCTATTTTACGTGTGGGAGACACCTGCTGCCCAAGCGTAAACCTCTATTTGGCATGTCATGTACCCTGCGGGAGCCTGTGCATTTGGCTTGTGGCACCCTGGCCAGCCCAGCGCAATGATAAAGCTCCACTGGGTGTGCGGTACTTGTAGGCTGCCTGCGCCCAGCGCAGCGATAAACCTACAATGGGCATGCAAGGCGTTAGCTGCCCAATGAGAGAGCTCTATAGGGCGTACGGCGCGCTAGCAGACCGCGCACTGCCTAGCCTAGCGATAAACCTCTATTAGGCATGCATTGCGCTAGCAGCCCAATGCTGCCTAGGCCCTGGTGTTGTCCAGCCTAGCAAAAAACCTTTACTGCGTGTGTGATGCGCCAACAGCTTGCGCGTTGCCCAACCCTGCTTCCTGCCTGCACATCTCTTTTTGTGCATGGAGGGCCAATGTTGGGCACACCACGCAGCTCACCAGTGGGAGCCGATAGGCCAAAACTATGGTGGGACCATCGAATATCCCCCGGCCTCTTGCCTTTGTCTTTTTTTACGGTTTTTCGATAAAGGAAAGTGTGACTCGGCCTTAGTCATTTTTTATGCATTACATGCCTTAGTCATTTCGATGGAATTGTGACATTTTTTGATACATGGGTAGTGTCCCTTGGCCTTGGTCATTTTTTATGCATGCATTACATGTCCTCGACCTTAGTCATGTTTTATGCTTTACATGTCCTCACCCTCAGTCACACGGGTGCATCCAAGGGTTGCTGAACCTACCCTCCACCGATGGGGGAGTTAATTATTTAGGGTTCGGAGGGGGAGGGACGAATCGGAGCGACAAAGGGCTGAATCTCAGTGGATCGTGGCAGCAAGGCAACTCTGCCACTTACAATACCCCGTCGTGTATTTAAGTCATCTATAAAGGATTCTTTCCATTGCCCGATGGGAATTGTACATTAAGGCAGCCCTTACGACTCATTTTTTCCACGAGCTTAGCCAACGGCCCGTACCTCTAGGGGCTGGATGGCCCCTATTGTGGGTTAGCAAACGGGCAATCGATGCACATGTCACTTTTGGCCCGGATTCTGACTTAGATGCGTTCAATCATAATCCAGTGCACGGTTGCTTCGCGCCACTGACTTTTCAGCCAAGCGCGATGATCAATTGTGCAAATCAACGATTCCTCTCATATTTGGTTGAATTACCATCGCGACACCATCATTAGTAGGGTAAACCTAACCTATCTCACGGGGATCTAAACCCAGCTCACATTCACTATTGGTGAGTGAAAAATCCAACACTCGGTGAATTATGCTTCACAATGATAGGAAGTGTTAACATCTAAGGATAAAAAAGTAACATCGCTATGAACACTTGGTTGACACAAGCCAATTGTCCTTGTGGTAACTTTTCTGACACCTCTAGCTTCAAATTCTGAAGGTTTAAAGGATCGATAGGCCACGCTTTCACGGTTTGTATTCGTATTGGAAATCAAAATCAAACAAGCTTTTACCCTTTTGTTCCACACGAGATTTTATTCTCATTGAGTTCATCTTAGGAGACCTTCGTTATCTTTTAATAGATGTGCACCCTAGCCAAACTCCCTACCTAACGATGTCTTCCACCCAGATCCACCATCGGAACGGCCTTGGGTCCAAAAAGAGGGGCGTAACCCCGCCTTCGATTCACGAAATAAGTAAAATAACATTTAAAGTAGTGGTATTTCACCGTCGCCTTTTGGATCCCACTTATCCTACACCTCTCAAGTCATTTCACAAATTCGGACTAAAGACAAGCTCAATAGGGTCTTCTTTCCCCGTTGATTTCGCTAAGCTCGTTCCCTTGGCTGTGGTTTTGCTGGATAGTAGATAGGGACAGTGGGAATCTCATTAATTAGATGATGAGGCATTTGGCTACCTTAAGAGAGTCATAGTTACTCCCACCGTTTACCTCCGCTAGGTTTAATTTCTTCACTTTGACATTTAGAGCAATGGGTAGAAATCACATTGTGTGAGCATCCACGGGGACCATCGTAATGCGTTATTTTAATTAAAAAGTCGGATCTCCTTATTCGTACTAATTCTGAGTCGATTGTTCGACGCCTAGGGAAGGCCCCTCGAAGGGCCGTTCCCAGTCCGTCCCACGGTCGGCACATGGTGACCCACTCTCACCATGGGAGTAGCTCGAGCAGTTCACCGACAGCTGACGAGTTTAGGATTGGGACCCTCAGGTTTAGCCCTCAGAGCTAATCCTTTTCCCGAGGTTACCATTTTGCTGGCTTCCCTTGCCTACATTGTTCCATCATCTAGAGGTTGTTCACCTTGATGAGCTGATGCAGTTATGAGTACAACCGGGCATGGGAGGCACTCGGTCCTCCGGATTTTCATGGGCCACTGGGGGACCACCGGACACTAGGTGACGTGCGATGCTCTTCCAGCCACTGGACCATACCTCTAACTGAGTTGTTTCCAGGGTGGACAGGCTATTAACTCTTGCCGAGGCCCCTGTGGATGTCTTCGAACTCCCTAACATCGCCGTCAGCCTTCGCATCCCAGTTTGGGAATTTTAACCAAATTCCCCTTTGAAGCTCTCACGAGAACGCGATGTCGAATGAGCTTCCCCCATCTCTTATAACTAACTAACCCATGTGCAAGTGTCATTCACATGGAACCTTTCCATTCTTCGATCTTCAAAGTTCTCATTTGAATATTTGCTACTACCACCAGGATCTGCACCGACTGCCACTCTCCTCGGGCTCGCGCCCCAGGTTTTGCAGTGACTGTCACGCCCTCCTACTCATTGGGGCCCGACTCTTGCCCCGATGACTGGGTATAGGTCGCGCGCTTAAGCGCATTCAATTTTTGGGGCTAGTTGATTCGATAGGTGAGTTGTTACACACACCTTAGCGAATTTCGACTTCCATGGCCACCATCTTGCTATTTTAATCGACCAAAACCCTTTCTGGGCATGTAACTCAGCTTTTGGTTCATCCCACATCATCAATTTTGCTTACCAAAAATGGCCCACTTTGAGTTCTCAATTCCATGGTGCAGCTCAGCAAAGAAGCCACACCGTCCTACCTATTTAAAGTTTGAGAATAAGTCAAGGGCATTGTGCCACCGATGCCTCTAATCATTGGCTTTACTCGATAGAACTCGTCTCGAGCTCCAACTATCCTTAGGGAAACATCGAAGGGAACCAACTACTAGACAGTTCAATTAGTCTTTCGCCCTTATACTCAAGTTAGAAGAACGATTTGCACGTCAGTATCGCTATGGTCCTCCACCAGAGTTTCCTCTGGTTTCGCCCTGCTCAGGCATAGTTCACCATCTTTCGGGTCCTGACAGACATGCTCTCAGTTGAACCCTTCTGAGAAGATCAAGTTCAATCGACAGTGTAACCATCAGGGGGATCCCGCTAAGTCAGCTTCCTTGCGCCTTACGGGTTTACTCACTCGTTAACTCGCACACATGTCAGACTCCTTAGTCCGTATTTCAAGATGGGCATAATGGGGAGCCTGTTAGTCGATGCAGGGAGCACACAGGTGCCGAGGTATGCCCCGAAGGCGCATGCTGTGGTCGATGACTATCGTGATGGCATCTCCACGGGCTTATCAAAAGCCTGAGCTTAGGCCACCGCAGGCTTCACTCTTGGTGGTTCCCTTCTGTAAATTCCTTTAATTTTCAGCCTTGCAACCATACTCTCCCCGAACCCAAAGACTTTGATTCCTCATAAGGTGCCAACGGAGTTCTAAAAGAAACATCCACCGATCTCTGGTCAGCATCGTTTATGGTTGAGATTAGGACGGTATGTGATCGTCTTTGAGCCACAAACTTTCATTCTTGATTAATGAAAACATCCTTGGCAAATGCTTTCACAGTTGTTCATCTTTCATATATCCAAGAATTTCACCTCTGACTATGAAATACAAATGCCCTCGACTGTCCCAATTAATCATTACTCCGATCTTGAAGGCCAACGTAATAGGACTAAAATTCTATGATGTTATCCCATGCTAATGTATAGAGAGCATGGGCTTGCTTTGAGCACTCTAATTTCTTCAAAGTAACAGCACTAGAGGCATGACCCAGCAAGTTAAGGCTAGGAGCACATCGCCGGCAGAAGGGACGAGCCGACAAGTGCACACCGCAAGGAAGAACGATCGACCCAACCCAAGGTCCAACTATGAGCTTTTTAACTATAACAACTTAAATATATGCTATTGGAGCTGGAATTACCATGGCTGTTGGCACAAGACTTGCCCTCTAATGATCCCCATTAAGGGATTAAGATTGTACTCTTTACAATTACTAGACTCATTAAGCCCGGTATTGTTATTTATTGTCACTACATCACCATGTCAAGATTGGGTAATTTGCGCCCCAACTGCCTTCCTTGGATGTGGTAGCCATTTCTCAGGCTCCCTCTCTAGAAGCGAACCCTAATTCTCTGTGACCCATCACCACCATGGTAGGCCTCTATCCTACCATCGAAAGTTGATAGGGGAGAAATTTGAATGATGCATCACTAGCATGATGGCTGTGCAATCCGTCAAGTTATCATGAATCATAAGAGAACCTTTTATCTAATAAATGCATCCCTTCCAGAAGTTAGGGTTTGGTGCATGTATTAGCTCAAGAATTACTAAGGTTATCCGAGTAGCATATACCATCAAAAAAAATATAACTGATTTAATGAGCCATTCGCAATTTCACTGTCTAAATTAGTTCATACTTACACATGCATGGCTTAATCTTTAAGACAAGCATATGACTACTGGCAGAATCAATCAGGTAGCATTCCTTCGCAATGGTGGTGCTCGTATGAGCTCACCGTGCTCACAGCGATGCGGCACAAATAAGGCTCAAAATGGGTGTGCCTATCATTCCTAGAGACATTTATTGGGCCAATGGAGGGCATACGTTCACACCCTCTATCCCCATAAAATTTCACATCCGAAAGCACGAGGGGGCAATACATGGGCCATAGTAGTCGAGTCGACATGCTTGGAACACGAATCCCACTATGAGGTCCGCCCCATGCAAGCAGGATGCATGGGCTGGAATGATAGCGAATAATCTAGATTTTGCTTCCATGGATACATCACATAGCAACCCATGTCCTTGCCTCGAGAAAAGAAATTAAAACTCCAGTTGGGATTGAGGAGGATAATGAGATTGACAATTCATTGCACCAGCAAGGATACTGTCGACCCAAACATTCGAACTACCACTCATGCACCCATAACATCTACTAAGCCATAGTGAAACTCAACGAATGAGGAATCAATCAATCAAGATCGAGAATCACCACCACATAGAGTTAAGCCATAGCCCGTACCATGGATCACAGTTGAGAAATGCATCCTGCGGGGAAGCGGGAGGGTCCATCGAACTGCATGCCCACACTCACCCGCACCCTTAATGTTGACTGTGCTGGACCAAACCCGAAGCAACAATGACTCGATCGGCTGAGATCGAGAATCCGTGCCTCACCAAGTCAGGCCTAACACGCACTATTAAGAGCACAAGCAAGCAATGGGTATAGAAGGGTCCATCAAGTTCCATGCCCACACCCACTTGTGCCTATAATGTTAACTCTACCAGGCCAAACCCGAGGCAACAATGACTCGATCGGTCGAGATCGAAAATCGGCACCACACCAAGTCAGGCCCAACACGCATCGTCAATAGTGATGGTGAGTAAAGGGCATGCCATGCCCATTGCTCACTCGCACTATTAACGTTGACTGAGCCAGGCTAAACCTGATACAATGATGACTCGATCGGCCGAGATTGAGAATCAGCGCCGCACAAAGTTAGGCCTAACACACATCGTTAATAGTGCGGGTGAGCAATGGGCATGGAGAGGGGGAAGGGGGAGGGGATGGCGCGCCTAGCGCGCCACCCATTGCTCACACGCACCGTTGACATTGACGGAGCCAGACAAAACTCGGCTAATAATGACTCAATCGGTTGAGACCGAGAATCGGCGCCACACCAAGTTTTGCCTAACACGCAACGTCAAGGGCGCGAGTGAGCAGTGGGGGGCATAGGGCAAATGGCGCGCCTAAGCACACCGTTCGCGCACCCCATATATATATATATATATATATTAAATAAAACAAACCTGGGTATAGCATGAGCAAATACTGCTAAATCCCAGCCATCACTCCCCCATAAAATTTTTCTCTAGGCACCTTTGGCCGTGAAATTTTGGGAGTAATCATAAAAAAGGGTAAAGAATTGAATTGGGTAGTCTTGGTCCCGAGATTTCATCCGTAGGGTGGTCAAATAAAAATTTTTTGCGGGTGACCCTAGAACATAATTATGGAATTATTGGAGTGGTCTCCGGTTGATGATTTGTAGGAAAGGGGTGATTTTTTGGAAAAAAATGCCCCCAGAGGGGGTAAAAAATCCATAAAAATTGAAAATGTCATTCCATGGCATGATATTTTATGAGGAATGCTTAAATATCATTAAGGAATTATTATCGTGGCTGCCGATCAACTGTCTGCACAAAAGCATGAGGAACGATCGTTTCATAGGCTGTGACCTGAGCCGGGGTCCAGGATTTGTTTTGGAATCATTTTGTCTCTTCGACATTAGTCCCCTTCATGTATGGGTGAAATCTACCAATGATGTGAATTTGAGAGCAAAAACTCATAGTCGGCGGAGGCCGACGTGTTCAAGGCTATGTAACTCCCTGACTCCAACCACCAAAAGAATTGTCTATTTTGGATTAAGCCGGATTCTATCCCATACTAGATCGGCAAGACCGGCTCAGTTTTATCCTGCATTTAAAATGGGAAACTTCCCAAGAGGTCACCCATCCTAGGATTTCTATCAAGCGAGCACGCTTAACCCTAGAGTTCTTCCAACTCTCCAGCCATTCCCCCAAAAAGTGCCTCTGATGATTAGTTACCCCCTTTTTAATATATGATCCGATTCATTCCTATGTCCCGCATTCCACTACCCTAGCTAGCCTGCCATCCTAGAAGCTCGCCAGGAGCCCCTTGCTCTACCCACCCTCTTAGGATCGCTTTGTCGGGTTTGGATGTCACAGGCTAGCTCAAGTTAGCTTGGATAGCCTTGGCAAAGCGAATGGCCTCGGATGCTCTGGCTAATCAGTGGCCAAGATTGATATAGATGCCTTTTATAGGTCTGGGGAACCCGTGCAGAGTGTCGGCCGGGCTTGAAAATCCCCTGATGGAGAGATATTGAAGCCGAAGGGCCATTTCATAGGCTAATAATCAGGATGGAGACTACAGTTTTTTCGCATCGTTTTGGATTTTTGGCATTAGTCCCATATGTGTATGAGTAGCATTTACCAATGGTGCAACTTTGAGGGCAAAAGCCCACAGTCACTGGGAGCCCAACGTGTTCGGGGGCTAGCTCAAGTTAACTTTGATGGCCTTCGGTGATTTGTGGCTCGGGATCAAAATGGGTGCCTTCTATAGATCTGGGGAACTCGGGCTGGAGTGTCGGCCGGGCTTGAAAAGCCCCTAATTCGGAGATATTAAAGCCGAAGGGTCATTTCATAAGTCAAGAACTGAGGTAGGGACTATAGTTTTTTCGAATTGTTTTGGTTTTTCGGCATTACTACCCTTCATGTATGGGTAACATATATGAATGGTGCAAATTTGAGGGAAAAAGCTCAGAATCGCTGGGAGCCCGACTTGTTCGGGGGCTAGTACAAGTTAGCTTGGTGGGGCTTCGGTGAATCAGGGGTCGAAATCGATATGGGTGCCTTCTATAGGTCTGGATAACCTAGGCCAAAGTGTCAACTAAGCTCCAAAAGCCCCCGGTGCAAAGATATTGAAGCCAAAGGGCCATTTCATTGGCCAAGAATCGAGCCAGGGATTGCAATTTTTTAGAATTGTTTTGGTTTTTTAGCATTACAACCCTTCATGTATGGGTAACATCTATCAATGGAGCGCATTTGGGGGCAAAAGCTCACAATCGCCAAGAGCCTAACGTGTTCGGGGGCTAGCTCAAGTAGCTTGGATGGCCTTGGCCAAGTGAATGGCCCTGCAAGCTCTGACAAATTAGGGGTCTGGATAAATATGGGTGCCTTCTATAGGTCCGCGAAACCCAGGTCGGTGTGCCGGCCGGGCTCGAGAAGCCCCCGCGCGGAGATATTGAAGCGAAGTATCATTTGATAGGCCAAGAATTGAGCCAGTGACTGTAGTTTTGTTAAATCATTTTGGTTTTTTTGACATTAATACCCTTTATGTATGGGTAACATCTATCAATGGTATGAATTTAAGGGTAATAGCTCACAGTTGCCAGGAGCCCGACGTGTTCAGGGTAACTCAAGTTAGCTTGGATGGCATTGGCGAAGCGAATGGCCCTGGAGGCTCTAGTGAATCAGGGACTGGGATCTATATGGATGCCTTCTATAGGTCCAAGGAATCTGAGTCGAAGTTCCGGCCGGGCTCTAAATGCCCCTTGTGTGGAGATATTAAAGCCAAAGGGCCGTTTCATCTGCCGGGAACTGAGTGGGGGACTGCAGTTTTTTCGAATTGTTTTGGTTGTTTTGCATTACTACCCATGTATGGGTAACATCTATCAATGGTGTAAATTTGAGGGCAAAAGCTCATAGTCGCAAGGAGCACGACATGTTCGGGGGCTAGCTCAAATTAGCTTGGATGGGCTCCGGTGAATTAGGGGTCGAAATTGATATGGGTGCCTTCTATAGGTTTGGAGAACCTAGGACAGAGTGCCGACCATGCTTGAAAAGCCCTCGGTGCAGAGATATTGAAGTCAAAGGGCCGATTCATAGGCCGAGAATCGAGCTAGGGACTGTAATTTTTTTGAATTGTTTTAGTTTTTCAGCATTACAACCCTTCATGTATGGGTAACATCTATCAATGGTGCAAATTTGGGGGCAAAAGCTCACTTTGCCAAGAGCCCAACGTGTTCTGGGGCTTGCTTAAGTAGCTTGGATGGCCTTGGCGAAGTGAATGGCCCTGGAGGTTCTGAAAAATTGGGGGTCTGGATCAATATAGGTGCCTTCTATAGGTCCGCCGAACCTAGGCCAGAGTGCCAACCAGGCTCGAGAAGCCTCCAGTGCGGAGATATTGAAGCCGGAGTGTCGCTTAATAGGCCGGGAACTGAGCTGGGGACTTTAATTTTTTTGAATCGTTTTGGTTTTTCGACATTACTACCCTTCATGTATGCATAATATCTATCAATGGTACAAATTTAAAGACAAAAGCTCACAGTCGCCTGGATCCCGACGTGTTCAGGGTAGCTCAAGTTAGCTTGGATGGCCTTAGCGAAGCGAATGACCCTAGAGGCTCCAGCGAATGGGAATTTCAAGTGGATATGGGTGCCTTCTAAAGGTCTGGGGAACCCGGGCCGAAGTGCCGACCGGGCTCTAAAAGCCCCATGTGCGGAGATATTAAAGTCGGAGGGCCGTTTCATCCGCCGTGAACCAAGCGGGGGACTGGAGTTTTTTTTGAATTGTTTTGGTTTTTCAGCATTACTACCCATGTATGGGTAACATCTATCAATGGCACGAATTTGAAGGCAAAAGCTCATAGCTACCGAGAGCCCGACGTGTTCAGGGGCTAGCTCAAGTTTGCTTGGATAGCCTTGGCAAAGCGAATGGTCTCGAAGGCTCCAGCGAATTGGGGGCTGGGATCAATATGGTTGCCTTTGATAGGCTTGGGGAACCCTATCTAGAGTGTCGTTTGGGACCGAAAAGCCCACAGTACGGAGATATTGAAGCCGGAGAGCCATTTCATAGGCCTAGAGCCGAGATGAGGATTTGAGTTTTTTCGAATCATTTTTTTTTTCGGCATTACTACCCTTCATGCATGGGCAACATCTATCAATGCTATGAATTTGAGAGCAAAAACTCAGTCTCTAGGAGCCCGACGTGTTTGGGGGCTAGCACAAGTTAAGCTTGGATGGCCTTGGTGAAGCGAATGGCCCTAGAGGTTTCGACAAATCAGGCGCTGGGATCAATATGGGTGCCTTCTACACATCCGGGGAACTCGAGCCCGAGTGTTGGCTGGGCTTGAAAATCCCCTGGGGTGGAGACATTGGAGAATATGGTTGTAATGGGCATGGGAGGGGTGACAAGGGATAAACCTCTATTTGGCTCATGGGACAGCCCTGCTGCCTAGGCGTGAACCTCTATTTCACGTGTGGCACGTCCGCGGGGGCCTACACATTTTTCAATCTCCTTAAGTTTGTAATTCTTAGGTTTTGAGTGAATTTGGTGATTTGTGAATTATGTTGGGGAAAATGGTTATTTGATTGTTTTAACTTGATTTTTTATGATTCCTAAGCTTGATGAAATATTTGGAAGGGAAGGGAAACAATTCCTTCCTATTAAACTAAGAGTGGCTGAACCCTTGATGGGTGAAGGAAACATTGTTCTCTTTGATTTCCAAGCTTGATTTCAACTTAAATGAGCTTGTTAATAAGTAATTTAATGGTGGTTAAAACCTCTCTCTTGAATTTTAATGTTTAAGCAATTTTGCAAAACTTAAAGAAGGTTTTGAAAGTGAAAAATATGAGTTTTAATGTTAAATGTTTTTAAGTGATGGTTTTAGTGTTTTGATTATGGATCCTTGGTTTGAAATATGATGTTTTATGGAAGGGAAACCTTTCCCTTTTGATGGCTTAAAGAGGCCAAACCACCCTTAGGTGGTAAGGCGTGTTTTCAACCTTTAAAAAAAATTGGTTTAAGTACATTTATACTATATTACGTATATATATTTTGAATATATCCATTTGAATTTATTAAGTATGAATAAAAAGGAGAATGTGGTAATTTTTGTAAGTTGTAAGTTTATGAAATTTTATGAGAAATATGTTAAGTTATGTGATATTTTGTAAAGGATTTATGTATAAGTAATAAGGTTATTTATAATAGAATGATTTTATTGTGGGCTAAGTATGTTTGATGGAAATGTGATAGGATGAGGTTTACTCAGGTGTGAGCATTC
Organism: Jatropha multifida; assembly: GCA_948099535.1. Lineage (NCBI taxonomy): Eukaryota > Viridiplantae > Streptophyta > Magnoliopsida > Malpighiales > Euphorbiaceae > Jatropha > Jatropha multifida. The sequence continues at coordinate 55,090 of CANUEX010002295.1, forward strand.
TCAGCTATTAGCCTTTTGTTATGTTATGTTATGATCATATGCTAGGGTTATCAGCCCTTTCTAGATAAGCGGATGTGCTTATCAACCGGTGGCGCTTTCATAGGCCAGTATTCTGGTGGTGCTTTCATAGACCACAACCGATGGCGCTTTCATAGGCCAATTTTCTGTTTCTGATATCTATGTAACCAAATTTGCTAATATTTCTTTCAGAATATGTATGAGCCCTTAACTAAAAATAAGCTTTGTTCTGTTATGAAAAGGAAAGTAAATGTATATTTAATAAGCACTTTATATACACTTATGATTTTGTTAATTTACAATTAAGCTTTCATAAGATTTATGGTTTAAGTATTTCTGGTATACTTAGAATTTAATAATTTATTTCTAAGCATTTATTGTTATGAGATATAATCTAGTATTTTATTTAGCACCATTGAGTCTTCCACTCATCGCGTTGATTTCTATCACGCGCAGGTAGGAGTAGTGGGTGTACCTGAAGACCCAAGGCAAAGCATCAGAGGAGAGGATCTATTTTGGATAGAACATGCATTAGGATGTATATATATTGTGGCATGTATGGTAACAATATAGAAAATTGTATATATTAAGTTGTAATTAATGAGATTTGAGGTTGTTCATGCCATTATACTTATATGAGTATTTAAGTGAATGGTAATTAGCATTCAATCCCTTATTTTGATGTTATTATGCTATGATGGAATTTTAGATGAATGATATGATTCTATGGAAGTGCTGCATGACTTGGTATCTTGATTTCGAGTTTTGGGGTTTGGAGGAAAGAATATTGGAAGTGTTTTATTTTCTTTATGTGGCAAGCCGATTTTTAGGGGAAATTCTTGTGAATTTTTCATAGGAATTTCCCTAAGCTTTATTTATTTATTTATTTATAAAAAAATGTATCGTTAAAGTGTTACTTGCCTCACTATGAAAACCTGGTATTTCTAATATATGATTCTAATTCTTAGGTAGGATAAAACGATGCTCCAGCATTGAATATGGCATTCGTCATCTGGTCCTCAAGGATTGGGCGGTGGGTGTTACAGCAACCCTCAGGGGGATCTCGCCAGTTAGCTTCCTTGCGCCTTATGGGTTTACTTGCCCATTGACTCGCACACATGTTAAACTCGTTGGTCCGTGTTTCAAGAAGGGTTGAATGGGGAGCCTACTAGCCAATGCGAGGAGTGCACAAGTGCCGAGGCATGCCCTGAAGGCACTTGTTATGGTCCACGATTTCCGTGATGGTGTCTCAATGAGTATATTGAAAGCCCGCATCGATCCGTGCCCCGAGCCGATCGATAGATAGGCTTGTTGCCATTCCACATCCGACCAGGGCGCATCACCACCCCCCATCCACTTCCCTCCCGACAATTTCAAGCACTCTTTGACTCTCTTCTCAAAGTCCTTGTCATCTTTCCCTCATAGTACTTGTTCGCTATCGGTCTCTCACTCGTATTTGGCCTTAGATTGAATTTACCACCCGATTTGGGCTACATTCCCAAACAACCCGACTCGCAAATAGTGCCTCATGGTGTGACAGGGACCAAGCATGACGGGGCTCTCACCCTCTCTAGAGCCCCCTTCTAGGGGACTTGGGCCCGGTCCACCATTGAGGATTCTTCTTCAGACAATAATTTGAACTTTAAGGGCGTCTGATTCTCAAGCTGGAAATTTCTCAGTTCACTCGCCGTTACTAGGGGAATCTTGGTAAGTTTCTTTTCCTCTGCTTATTGATATGCTTAAACTCAGTGGGTAGTCCCATCTGACCTAGGGTCACATTAGTAGTGCGCCATTAGGGACGCGTCGGGGTCGAGGCATGCGTCTGCATACGACCGTGTCCGAGGATCTTACAACCACCAATTGTTATGGTGTTCACAGCCAGGGACTAGGCTTTTGGGTGAATCGCAGGCGACCGGCGCACGAGAGGCTAGATGATGGGGTAGGAGCAAAGTTGCATGACACATAGGCAGACATGCCCTCGGCCAAGAGGCTTGAGTGCAACTTGCATTCAAAGACACAATGGTTCACAGGATTCTACAACTAACACCAAGTATCGCATTTCACTACGTTGCTCATTGATGCAAGAGTCGAGATATCCGTTGTCGAGAGTCATTTTGTTTGATAAGAGCATGACCTTCTCATTTTCGGGACTAATAAGAGCATGACCTTCTCATTTCGTGTTTCCTTGGCGCATCCTCACCAGGGTTGGTTGAAGGACTAGGTCAAGCGTACGGGAAGGGCTGAGGTGAATCCTAGCAGCACCAGACGTAGCCTCTAAGCTCGCGCGAGGGCCAAAGCCTCAAGGCTCACCCTTGCGTGTATAGATGTGTTTGTGGGTCATTCTATTACGCATATTTCGACAAGGATCCTTCCGCAGCTTCACCTACGGAAACCTTATTATGACTTCCCCTTCCTTTAAATGATAAGGTTCAATGGACTTCTCGCAATGTCGCCAGCAGCAAGCCACCCACATCTCCACGATCCGAACACTTCACCAGACCATTCAATTGGTAGGAGCAACGGGCGATGTGTACAAAAGGGCAGGGACGTAGTCAACGCGAGCTGATGACTTGCGCTTGATAGGAATTCCTCATTGAAGACCAACAATTGTAATGATCTATCTCAATCACGATGAAATTTCAAAGATTACATGGGCTTGTCGGCCAAGGCTATAGAGTCATTGAATACATCAGTGTAGCACGCGTGCGGTCCAGAACATCTAAGGGCATCACAGACCTATTATTGCCTTAAACTTCCTTGGCCTACAAGACCATAGTCCCTCTAAGAAGTTGGCCGCAAAGGGTCAGCTCCGCATAGCTAGTTAGCAAGCTGAGGTCTCGTTTGTTAATGAAATTAACCCGACAAAATGCTCTCCTAACTAAGAACGACCATCCACCACCACCCATAGAATCAAGAAAGAGCTCTCAGTCTGTCAATCCTTACTATGTCTGGACCTGGTAAGTTTCCCTGTGTTGAGTCAAATTAAGCCGCAGGCTCCACTCCTAGTGGTTCCCTTTTGTCAATTCCTTTAAGTTTCAGCCTTGCGACCATACTCCCCCTATAACCCAAAGACTTTGATTTCTCATAAGGTGTCGACGGAGTCATAAAAGCAACATCCGCTGATCCTTGGTTGGCATCATTTATGGTTGAGAGTAGGATGGTATCTGATCCTCTTCGAGCCCCCAACTTTTGTTCTTGATTAATGAAAACATCCTTGACAAAAGTAGTTGTTCATCTTTCAAAAATCTCAGAATTTCACCTCTGACTATGAAATACAATGCCCCCGACTATCCCTGTGAATCATTACTCCGATCTCGAAGGCCAACACAATAGGACTGAAATCCTATGATGTTATCCTATGCTAATGTATATAGAGCGTGGGCTTGCATTGAGCACACTAATATCTTCCAAGTAATAGTGTTGGAGGCACGACCCGACTAGTTAAGGCCAGGAGTGCATTATTGACAGAAGGGACGAGCTGATAGGTGCACATCGCTAGGCGGACCGATCGACCCAACCTAAGGTCCAATTATGAGCTTTTTAACTACAATAACTTAAATATACGTTATTCGAGCTAGAATTACAGTGGATTTGTCACTAGGCTTGCCCTCTAATGGATACTCATTAAGGGATTTAGATTGTGCTCATTCAAATTACCAGACTGATTGAGCCCAGTATTGTTATTTATTGTCACTACCTCCCCATGTTAGGATTGGGTAATCTGCGTGCCTATTGCCTTTCTTGGATGTGGTAGCCATTTCTTAAGCTCCCTCTTTGGAATCGAACCCTAATTCTCCATCACACGTCACCACCATGGTAGGTCTCTATCCTACCATCGAAAGTTGATAAGGTAGAAATTTGAATGATGTGTCGTCGATACAATGGCCGTGTGATCCATCGAGTTATTATGAATCGTCAGAGCAATGGGAAGAGCCCGAGTCGAACTTTTATTTAATAAATGCATTACTTCTAGAAGTCGGGGTTTGGTGGACGTATTAGCTCTAGAATTACTACGGTTATCAGAGTAGCAGATACCATCAAACAAACTATAGCAGATACCATCAAATGAGCCATTCTCAATTTTACAGTTTGAATTAGTTCATACTTACACATGCATGGCTTAATCTTTGAGACAAGCATATGACTACTGGCTGGATCAACTAGGTTGCATTCCTTCATGACATTAGTGCTCAAATGTGCCCACCGTGCTCGCGGCAAGGCAGCACAAATAAGGCTTAAAACGGGTACGTGCGTCGTTCTTAGACACATTAATTGGGCCAATGGAGGGCATACATTCACGTCATTCGCCCCATAAAATTCCGCATATGAAAGCATGAGCAGGCAATACATGGGCCATAGCAGTCGAGTCGATGTGCTTGGAACATGAATGCCGCTGCAAGGTCCAACCCATGCACGCGGGATGCATGGGTTGAAATGAAAATGAACAATTTGAATTTCGCTCCTGTGGCTACACCGCATAGGAAACCATGTCCTTGCCTCGAGAAAAGAAATTAAAACACCAGTCGAGATTGAGGAGGACAATAAGATCAACAAATCGTTGAACCAACAAGGATACTGTTGACCCAAACATCTGTACTATCGCTCATGTGCCCTTAACATCCACTGAGGTATAGCGAAACTCGATGAATGAGGACTTTAAAAGCTAGGATTGATATGGATGCCTTCTATAGGTCTGGGGAACCCAAGTTGGAGTGCAGGACGGGCTCAAAAAGCCCCCAGTGCGGAGATATTGAAGCCAAAGGGCTGTTTCATAGACTGAAAATGGAGCTGGGGACTGAAGTTTTTTTGAATCGTTTTGGTTTTTCGGCATTACTACCCTTCATGTATGGGGAACATCTATCAATGGTGCGAATTTGAGGGTCAAAGCTTATAGTCGCTGGAACCCGACGTCTTCGGTAGCTAAAGCCGACGTGTTCGGCAGCTAACGCAAGTTAGCTTGGATGGCCTTGGCGGAGTGAATGGCCCCGAAGTGTAACACCATTGCCCAATCCCAGAGGACCAGACGTCAGATGCCACATTCGATGCCGAAGCACCATCTTATCTCACATATTACTCTAGATCATATAATTAAAGTGGCAAAGTTTCCATAAGGAGGCAAGTAATTAAAATTTAAAAATAATATTTAAGGAAAATTTCCTTCAAAAAATTCGCAAGGGTTTCCCCTAAACATACTACACTAGAAAACACTATTCATTAAATACATTAATTCACCAAAAATATTCATGAAATATTTTCTACCCACCTAAATCATGCAAACATGCTCCAAAAATATTAAATAAAATATTAAACATACATAGTAATTTTTCTGGACCGAAATAATACCAAGTCCCAGACTAATGGTACTATTGACAGATCGGTAGATTATTATTACTGACACTACAAAATGACTCTGTAAAATGGACTGTTATACTTCCAGCTGCTGGACCCTACCTCCGACTGAGTCATTTCCAAGGTGGGCGGGCTGTTAAACAAAAAAGATAACTCTTCCCAAGGCCCCCACCGACGTCTTTGGACTCCCTAATGTTGTCGTCAGCCTTCATGTCTCGGTTTAGGAATTTAATCCGATTCCCTTTTGAAGCTTGTGCAGGAACGTGATGTCGGATGGGCTTCCCCTTTGTCTCAGGATTGACTAACCCATGTGCAAGTGTCATTCACATGGAACCTTTCCCCTCTTCGACCTTAAAAGTTCTCATTTGGATTTTTGCTACTACCACAAAGATCTGCACCAACGACCGCTCTGCCCAGGCTCGCGCCCTGGGTTTTATCGCGGTCGCCATGCCCTCCTACTCATCAGGGCCTAGCTCTTGTCCCGACGGTAGGGTATAGGTCACACGCTTAAGCGCCATCCATTTTCTAGACTAGTTGATTTGACAGGTGAGTTGTTACACACTCCTTAGCGGATTTCAACTTCCATGACCATCGTTCTGCTGTCTTAATCAACCAATACCCTTTGTGGCTTCTAGGTTAGCATGCAGTTGGCCACCATAACCTGGCTTTCGATTCATCCCGCATCACTAGTTCTGCTTACCAAAAATGGCCCACTTGGAGCTATCAATTTTGTGGCGTAGCTCAACGAAGCAACCATGCCATCCTACCCATTTAAAGTTTGAGAATAGGTCAAGGGTGTTGCGCCTCGATAACTCTAATCATTAGCTTTGTCCGATAGAAGTCATCCCGAGCTCTAGCTATCCTGAGGGAATTTTGGAGGGAACTAGCTATTAGATGGTTCGATTAAGTCTTTCACCCCTATACCCAAGTTAGATAAATGATTTGCATGTCAGTATTGTTGCGGGCCTCCACCAGAGTTTCCTCATGCTTTGCCCCGCTCAGGCATAGTTCACCATCTTTCGGGTCCCAACAAGCATGCTCTCACTCGAACCCTTCTCAGAAGATCAAGGTTGGTTGGCAGTGCAACCCCCAAGGGGATCCTGCTAGTCAGCTTCCTTGCGCCTTATGAGTTTACTCGCCCATTGACTCGCACACATGTTAGACTCCTTGGTCCGTGTTTCAAGACAGGCCGAATGCGGAGCACGCTAGCCAACGCTAGGAGCGTGAAGGTGCCGAGGCACGCCCTGAAGGTGCATGTTGTGGTCCACGATAGTTGCGACGGTGTCTCCACGGGCGTATCAAAAGCTCGAGCTTAGGCCATCACAGTGATCGATGTCGATCCGCGCCCCGAGCCGATCGGCTCATCGCCGTTCCACATCCAACCGAAGTGCATCGCCGGTAACCAACCATTTCCCTCCCAATAATTTCAAGTACTCTTTGACTCTCTTTTCAAAGTCCTTTTCATGTTTTCCTCACAGTGCTTGTTCGCTATCAGTCTCTCGTCGGTATTTAGCCTTGTATAGAATTTACCTCCTGATTTAGGCTGCATTCCCAAACAACCCGACTCGTAGACAGTGCCTCGTGGTGCGACAGGGTTCGGGCATGATGGGGTTCTCACCCTCTCTGGCACCCCCTTCTAGGGGACTTGGGCCTAGTCCGCTGTTGAGGACGCATCTCCAGACTACAATTCGAATGCCGGGGGCATCCGATTCTCAAGCTGGGCATTTCTCGATTCGATCACCGTTACTAGGGAAATCCTAGTAAGTTTCTTTTTCTCTCTACTCATTGATATGTTTAAACTCAGTGGATAGTCCTGCCTAACCTGGGGTCAAGTTGGTAGCGCACCCTTAGCGACGCATCGGGGTGTCACTGTTTTGAGGCATGCATCCACGCACGACCGTGTTCGAGGGTCTTACAACCATCGATTGTCACGTCGTTCAGAGCCATGAACTACGCTTTTGGGCCAACTACAAGTGACCGATGCACGGGAGGCCAAAATCCTCCCCCTGATGGGTGGGAACCACATTGCGTGACACCCAGGCAGACGTGCCCTCGGTCAAAAGGCTTCGGACGCAACTTGCGTTCAAAGACTCAATGATTCGCGAGATTCTACAATTCACACCAAGTATCGCATTTCATTGTGTTCTTCATCGATGCGATAGTTGAGATATCCATTGCTGAGAGTCATTTTGGTTATAGATAGAGGACGACGCATCACTGAGGTTGCCCGTTTCTGGGGCCGACGAGAGCATGCTCTTTTCATTTCGTGTTTCCTTGTCACATCCTACACCGAGGTTGGTTGGAGGACTGGGTCGAGATTGCAAGAAGGGCCAAGGTGAATCCCAGCAGCACCGGACGCAGCCTTTGGGATCGCGCATGGGCCAAAGCCCCCAGGCTCGCCCTTGCATATATAAATGTGTTCACAGGTCATTCTGTCGTGCAGGTCTCGATAATGATCCTTCTGCAGGTTCACCTATGAAAACCTTATTATGTCTTCCCCTTCCTCTAAATGATAAGGTTTAGTGGACTTTTCGCAAAGTCATCGACGGCGAACCATCCACATCGCCGTGATTTGAACACTTCACTGGACCATTCAATCGATAAGAGGGATGGGCAGTGTGTACAAAGGGTAGGGACGTAGTCAATGTGAGTTGATGACTCGCGCTTGCTAGGAATTCCTCATTGAAGACCAACAATTGCAATGATCTATCCCCATCATGATGAAATTTCAAAGATTACCCGGGCCTGTCAGCTAAGGCTATACACTCATTAAATACATCAGTGTAGTGTGCATGCGACTTAGAACATCTAAGGGCATCACAAACCTATTATTGCCTCAAACTTCCTTGGCCTAGAAGGCCATAGTCCCTTTAAGAAGCTAGCACGAAGGGTCACCTCAGCATAACTAGTTAGCAGGCTGAGGTCTCGCTCCACCAACTAAGAATGGCCATGCACCACCACCCATAGAATCAAGAAAGAGCTCTCAATCTATCAATTATTACTATGTTTAGACCTGGTAAGTTTCCCCATGTTGACTCAAATTAAGCCACAGGCTCCACTCCCAGTGGTGCACTTCTGTCAATTCCTTTAAGTTTCTGCCTTATGACCATACTCCCCTCAAAATGCAAAGTTTGACTTCTCATAGCGGAGTCCTAAAAGTAACATTTACCAATCTCTGGTCGACATCATTTATGGTTGAGACTAGGATGGTATCTGATCATTCTTGACCCCCCAACTTTCATTCTTGATTAATGAAAACATCCTAGGCAATTGCTTTCCCAGTTGTTCATCTTTCATAAATCCAAGAATTTCACATCTGACTATGAAATACGAATGCCCTCGATTGTCCCTATTAATCATTACTCTGATCTTGAAGGCCAACACAATATGATCAAAATCCTATGATATTATCCCACGCTAATGTATACAGAGCATGGGCTTGCTTTAAGCACTCAAATTTCTTTAAAGTAACAGCACCAGAGGCACGACCCATCCAGTTAAGGCCAAGAGTGCATCACTGGCAGAAGGGATGAGCCATCAGGTGCACACTATGAGGCGGACTTATCGACCCAACCTAAGGTCCAACTACGAGCTTGTTAACTACAACAACTTAAATATATGCTATTGGAGCTGGAATTACCATGGCTACTGGTACACGACTTGCCCTCCAATGATCCCATGGCTGCCTTCCTTGGATGTGGTAGCCATTTCTCAGGCTCCCTCTCCGGAATCAAACCCTAATTCTCTGTCACTCGTCAACACCATGGTAGGCCTCTATCCTACAACTGAAAGTTGATAGGGCAAAAATTTGAATAATGCATCATCGGCACGATGGCCATGTGATCCGTCAAGTTATCATGAATCATCAGAGCAACGGACAACACCTACGTCGACCTTTTATCTAATAAATGCATCCCTTCTAGAAGTTGGGGTTTGGTGTACGTATTAGCTCTAGCATTACTATAGTTATCTGAGTAGCAGATACCATCAAACAAACTATAATTCATTTAATAAGCCATTCGCAGTTTCATAGTCTGAATTAGTTCATACTTACACATGCATGGCTTCATCTTTAAGACAAGCATATGACTACTGGAAGGATCAACCGGGTAGCATTCCTTCGCGATGTTGGTGCTTGCACAAGTATGTTCGTTGTTCTTAGAGACATTTATTGGGCCAATGGAGGGCATACATTCACGCCCTCCACCGGTATAACATTCTGCATCCAAAAGCATGAGCGGACAATACATGGGCCAGAGTAGTCGAGTCGACGTCCTTGGAACACGAATGTCACTGCGAGGTCCACCCATGCATGTGGGATGCATGGGCTGAAATGAAAATGAACAATCTAAATTCTACTGCCATGGGTACACTGCACAGGAACCCATGTCCTTGCCTTGCGAAAAGAAATTAAAACTCTAGCCGGGATTGAGGAGGATGATGAGATCGATGGTGTGAATTTTAGGGCAAAAGCTCACAATCGTCAGGAGCCCGATGTGTTTGGGGGCTATCTCAAGTTGGCTTGGATGGCCTTAGTGAAGCAAATGGCCCCTGAGGCTCCAGTGAATCGGAGGATGAGATTGATATGTGTGCCTTCTAAAGGTCTGGGGAACCCAGGCCGAAGGGTCGGTAGAGCTCGAAAAGCCCCTGGTGTGGAGATATTGAAGCCGGAGGGCCATTTCATAGGCTGGGAACTGAGGCGGGGACTAGAGTTTTTACAAATTATTTTGGTTTTTTTGCATTACTGCTGTAACACCCGTCGCCCAATCCTGGAGAACTAGATGGTGGATGCCACATTAGGTGTCAGAACATCGTCTTATGTCACTCAGTAACTCTAAATCAAATATTAGAAGTGGTTAGATTTTCATAATGAGGCAAGTAATTAAAAATTCTAAAAATAAAGTTTAAGGAAATTCCTAAGAAAATTTCGCAAGAGTTTCCCCTAAAAATTAACTTGCCACACATAGAAAATATACGCACTTCCAATATAATTTCTCCAAACGTCAACTCCAAATTATTACAAATATTATGCAGCACTTCTAGAGTTTTATTAACTCAATTAAGTACTAACATAATATTTCACCATTCATTCCAAAAATATATATTTCATCATTCTTACACCAAATTATAATCAAATAATATTACTTAAAATATCCATAAATCTCATTATTTACATTATCAATATTTACAAGCCCAATATGGTTACTATAAGTCTATACATGTCATAGTTTACATTAATATACATATCCTACCCAAAAGCTGCACTTCTACTCTGATGCTGTCTCTTTGGTCTTCGCGTAGCACCCACAGCTCACAACCTGCACGTGATAAAAATCAAAGCGCTGAGTGGAAGACTCAGTGGTGCTAACTAAATATAAATTTAAGTAACCAAGAAAATGCCAAGTTATAAAACTCAAATCAAATATATTTCAAATACTAAAAATGCGCTAGTTAAATCCGATCACTTCAAAAAAGATAAATAAATTCACACTTTAAAAATAAGTACCAACCTCAAATAAATAAGAAAATAACACAAATACATATATATATTTCCAATTCTTTATAATGAAATAAAATTCCACTTTTTTTTATTTAAGGCTCTCACCTATACTGAATGAATGTAAGCAGATTCGATCGTGGCTTGTGAAAGCATCACCCGCCAATCACACATTTGTAGCCTGTGAAAGTACCACCATGGCCTGTGAAAGCACCACCCACCAATCACACAACCGTGGTCTATGAAAGCACCATTGTGGCCTGTGCAAGCACTACCACAAATAATAAGCATGTTCGCCTATTTATAAGGGCTGATAACCTTAGCATATGATCATAGCTCCACCAAACAGAATGGGATGATAACCCGAGCATGCTCACATATCACAATAAATCTCATCATACCAAATTTCAATCATGTATAGTAGAGCCCAAAATAAATGCATTCTTCCACAAATAATCTCATTTCTCATTCACCATTCCTTATCCAAAAACATTTTAAAATTAACACTTATTATTTCAAAATCACTTAACTTACAACTTATGAAAATTACCACATTCTCCCTTTTTTATACTTAATAAAATAAATTCAAATGGTCATATTCAAAATAAATATACTTAATATAGTATAAAAGTACAAAAATCAAGAAATTTCCAGCATTTTCATAAACCTGACCTTTGTTGTGTTATCAGGATATCATTGAAGTTATAGGACCTCAAATTGAGTGAAACTTAATTCATTAGAAAGCTAAGATAAAATGATACAAATTTCATTAGGGACCATAGTCTAGATCATTTTCTAAGAGGGTGTAAGAAACCCAAGAACATAGACCAGCATTCCAACCACGATTCAGCACAACCAGTTTTGGTATAAAAATCATAAGTTGAGCTATAGGTATTCAAATTAAATAAAAGAGGATGATTTAAAAAGCTAAGAAGTAGAAATACAAATTTTATACAGAACATAAGATATTATCTTGCTATTTCAGTTGCCAAAAGGGACAATAAATTCAGATTTACAAGTGAGACACCATAACAGAACTAGTTTTGGTATTTAAATCATAAGTTGAGCTACAAGTATCTAAATTAGACATAAGAGGATGATTTGGAAAGATAAGAAATAGAGATAAAACTTTCATGAAGAAGTCAAAAATGAATGGGAATTATAAAAGGGTAAAAAATGACTTCCAGTCCCCCCTAAGTACACCTCTAACATCAAAATTCATCAATTTAACCAAAACATACAAATTTTTCAAAATTCCTTCAAAAACCTAAAATTGAAAACTTAAACGTTAGAAGAAAGAGAAAAAAAATCAACATTCAACTTGCGTTTCATCTCTCTCGCAAACCTCTCTTCCTGATCTGTATCTCCTCCTCTGATCGCATATCCGGCCATAAACTATCGAAGACTGCAGTGGTTGACTCCCCTCACGCCTCTGTCCATGGTTCTGGTCTTCTTGTGTGCTGTAAGAGCTATTTTTTATGTGAACCAGAGCCATTTCAATCGACAACCTCTGCCTTTTATCTTTCCGTCGATTAACACCGATTTCGATGACTCTAGGACTTGAGATGAGCATCAACTTCTCCCCACGGCTCTGCAAGTAATTTTCCTCAAGAAATCAAAAGTTCCACTGACGCTTTGAGGAACCACCATGAACGATGGAGAAAGATGACTGTAGTGCTCCATCTGGCAAGCTAGATGCCTGACCTCATGCAAATAACACCAAAAATGGAATCTTGGGCTAAAATCGAGTCTATTGGTGGTGCCTTTACAAAATTTGGGGCAAACTCGACTTTCTGACCACCGTGCACAGTAGCACTAATGGTGGTCTGGTGACTGGCTAGCAGCGGTTCGATGAGACACTCGGGAGGCGAAATGCTGCATTTGGTGCACTGAGTTCAAATCTGAAGTCTGATTTTCTATTGGTACACTTAAAGATTTAATTATTAATTTTCAGTGCGATTACGATTAAAATTTATTGAGTTGAATTATTTAATTGGCTTGATTACAGTTAATAAAATTAAATGGAATATTGAGTAAATTGAATTTTCAATTTATTAATGAAGTTAGACAAAATTTATAAAGGTTATTAAATGAAAATGACAATAATTGGTTAGCTATGAAAATAATAGACAAAAATGAGTTGAATTAAATATCGGGATTGTAATTCAAATATATTGAGAATGGAGGCTGGGAAAAATAACGTGGAATTGCCCGAAGGATGGGCTTAGTTATTTTTGAAAATGTATCATTTAGACAGTTCTAATTACAAATGAAATGCTATCAAAATTTTATAGAAAAAGGAAATTGATTTGAAATTAAGTCATTACTACAAAATAACAAATTGTCTTATTACATTAGTAAGAAAGTTGATAAAAGAATAAATTAATTTAGTAAATACAAAATTTAATTATATTTAATTGAATTTAAAGAGGTATTTGAAAATAGAATTATAAATAACTTAAGCATGAATTTTAATTGGTATTGAAAAAGAAGTTATTAAATTTATTGAGAAATAAAAATTTTTTTCTTAGATAAAATTAAAAATATAGCCAAAGGATTTGAATAAGTATATGTTAATGTATATTATATAATTGATTTTATTAAATGAAATAAAAACTTGTTTTAATTAGAAATTATAAGATAATGATAAATTGATATGAAAAGTAAAATATGATTCTTTTAAAAGAAGCAAATTTAATTTAATGGTTTTAATAAATGGATTTAAACAAATCAATGGTTCGCTTAATTATTAAAGAAAATTTATGGAAGATTTAAACTAATTGATAGTTAAGATTATAAATTATAACATTTAATGAAAATAGTGGGCAAAAGCAAACTAAAAATACAAAATCAATGTAAATTATAATTAAGAATAACAAGAATTCTAATATCACTAATGATTGGAAATAAGAACTACAATAAATTGTGTAACTGGTTATAGGCTGGGATAAACCACAATAATGGTTTAATAGTTAGTAGATAAGGAGGAAAGGCTAAATGAGTCTTCAAATCCAGGTTAGTGCAATACTAACTATTTATTTTAATTGAAGTTAATTAAATTGTTTTCATATATATTTTTGTGATATGAGTTATTTTCTTTAAAGGAATTATTGGAATTATTGAAATATTATTTCATAGATTTCAAAAGAAAAGATATCTTATTTGACATGATATGATTTTTGAATGATTGTTATGATTTGATTGAAAGTTCTATTTTATGAAAAAGATGAATATGGGCCACTTATTATTATCATGTGAAGGTGGCTATGAATAAATATTATTAGCAGTATGATGAAATGATTTGTAATCCCACAGCAATTGATAGACATAGTTATTTCCTTCCAATATCACTTTATTTGTTGAAGTTGATATTGTGATTGAAATAGCTATTACCTGCCGATATCACTTCATTTGTTGAAGTTGATACTGTGATTGTTATTGTTCCCTCCAAGTGAGGTTGTAGACAAGCTCTGTAACAGTCCATTTTCAGTGTCATTTTTCAGTGTCGGTAAGAGTGATTTACAAGTCTGTGAATAGTACCATTGGTTCGACACTTGGTATTATTTCAGTTCAAAAAAATTACTATGCATGTCTATTATTTTATTAACATTTTTGGAGCATGTTTGCAAGATTTAGGTGGGTAGAAAACATCTTATGAATATTTTTGGAGAATTTAAGTATTTAATGAATAGTGTTTTCCAGTTTAGTATATTAAGAAATAATTGAGCAATTATTTTCATGGGATTAATTTATTAAATTGGTGGAGTTAAATAATAATTAAAGGAGAATTATTTGGTGAATATTTAGAGCCTTTGGATTAGAATACCTTGACTTGATCCAAGCCTTACACTTGTCAAAAGGTGGTGAATTAGTAACATTAGTTTTGTTGACTTGGTCAACAAAGCTTATCCAACTCCATCTTCTTCTTCTTCTTCTCCCCATTATCACACCACTTTCTCTCTCTTTCTCTCCTCCATTCTCTCTCGTTTTCTCTACTCATAAACTACACCAAATCACTTAATTAGACCATAGATTAGTAATTAATCTTTAAGACCTGAGCAAAAGGAGTGGTATTTGGTGACTTTAATCAAGAAAATTTACAGAATCTCTACAAACAAGTAAGTTGTGATTTTTGGATTTTGTGAATTAATAAGTAGAATACATGGCTTGGACATGCAATTGATGCACTAAATCATGCTCCATCTTCTCCTAGCGTCATTTCTTAATTTTAATGATTATTTTTGCTACTTTGAAGAGGTTGGAGAACCATCCTCTAAAGGGAAGGAAAAGGCTAAGGAATAAGGCTTTTTAAGCTTATTCAAGCATAATTTTAAAGCTAGTGCAATAATATCTTCCTTCCTCTTTCATTTTCTTTAAGATTTTAATTTTTAGGTTTTGAATGAATTTTGAAGTTTTTGTGATTTTGTTGGGGATTTGGTTATTTGGTTGCTTTTATATGATTTTCCATGAAATCTAAGCATGATAGAATGCTAGAATGGGAAGGGGAACATCTTTCTCCCCTTAATCAAAGAGTGGTCGAATCTCCTTAGGAGGAAGGCCTTGAGTTTTTGTTTCATGCCTTTGTTTTCTTTTGATTTTAATGTGTTCTTGAATGGTTTCTCTTTAAGTAAATATGGTTATTTTGAAAAGAAATCATTTTCCCCTTTCATTAGTAAGAGAGGTCGAACCTTGATTGGTGAAAAGGCCTTGAGTTTTCTTGATTTTTATACTTGATTTGGACTTTAATGAGTTAATTGATAAGTAAATTAAAAGTGGTTTAAACCTCCACTTTGTACTTTAATGTTTAAGAATTTTTCAAGATTTAAAGAAAGCTTAAAATGTGTAAAAATGACTTTTTAAGTCTAATTGTGTTTAAGTAAAGGTTTTACTGCTTTAACTAAGTCTTTTTAGCTTGAAATGTGGTGTTTGGTGGAAGAGAAACTCCTTCCCCTTTGTTGACACAAAGAGGCCGAACCACCCTAGGGTGGTAACACATGCTTTTGTTTTTCTAAATGGTGGCTTTTAAGTATTTTAAGCTATATATATGTGTGTAATAAGAAAGTATGATTTTTGATTAGAACATAAGTAGGTTTTGATGAATGTTTACAAGTTGTAGGTTATGTAATTTTGAAATAAGATGTATTAAGTTATGAGATGTTTTGCTAAGGAATCTTGCATATGAAATAAGATTATTTGTAAAGAAATGGTTTTGTTTTGGGCTCAAGTATGCATGGTTGAAATATGGTAAGATGAGATTTATTCCGGTTATCAGCATGCTCGGCTTTGATGCCTTTCTGTTATATTATGTGCTATTATCATATGCTAGGCTCTGGATCATTTTTTGAATAAGCGGACGCGTTTATTATTTGGTGGCACTTTCATAAGCCAATTATTGGGTGGCACTTTCATAGGCCACATCCGATGGCTCTTTCACAGGCCAATTATTTCAATTATCCGGTGGTGCTTTCACAAGCCAATTTTCTGGTGGCACTTTCACAGGCCACACCCGGTGGCACTTTCACAGGCTAAATCTGTATCTACGTAATCGAATCTGATTATATTTCTCTTAATATACGTCTAAGCCCTCAACTAAGAATAAGTTATGTTCTGTTATAAAGGAAAATAGAAATATATGGTATTTATAGAATTTTTCTTATATTTGTCAAACCATGAATTTATTTTTAAGAATTAATTTATTTATGATTTTTGAAATATTTTAATTTGATTTGTGCACTTTCTGTATTTTTATATTCGATTTAAGTATTTTGAATTATATTTTAAGTTTGGCAACTTTATTTATTGTACTATTAAGTTATTTAGCACCACTGAGTTTTATACTCAGTCCGTTGATTTTTATCACGCACAGGTTAAGAACTGTGACGGTCCATTTTTCAGAGTCTTTTCTGGTGTCGGTAATAGTATTTATCGCTCTGTGAATAGTACCACCAGTTCGGGACTTGGTATTATTGCGGTCCAAAAAAATTACCGCATGTGTCTAATATTATAATAAATATTTTTTGAGCATATTTGCATAATTTAGGTGGGTAGGGAATATTTCATGAATATTTTCGGAGAATTGTGGCAACTAGGGAATATTATTTTTATTGTGATATATTGAGGAATAAATGGTGAATTATTCTTTAGGAGTTAATTTAATTAAATTGAGGAGTTAAATAATATTTGGAAATGAATTATTTGAGGAATATTTGGAGCCATTGGATGAGATTACCTAAGACTTGATCATGGCCATTGATTTAGTATAAACCAAGAAAGCAAAGTTTGACTTTGCTACTAAAATCACCAACACCTTCTCTCTCCTTCCATCTCCATCTTCCACACTAACTTCAAGCTCTTCTTCTTCTCCATTTTCGTTCATTTTTCTACCACTAATCACCACCAAACAACCTAACTAAACCAAAGAAAAGTGATTAACTCTTAAGAAACAAGTAATAGAAGCTAGAAATTTGGAGTTCCTAAGCTTGGATTAGAAGTTTCCATTAAAGGAGGTAAGTTGTAATTTATGGGTTTTGTAATTTATTAAGTATAATTCTAGGATTAGCCATAGAATCTATGCATTAAATCATGCTCTTTCATTTTCTTATGAGTAATTTTGGGTTTAATGTCTTTTTCTCCTACTTTGAAGAGGTTGGAGAACCCTCTAATAAAGGCAAGGAGAAAGCTCAAGAGTAGAGATTTTGAGCTTGTTCAAGCTCCATTTTTAAGGTTAGTGCACTATTAACTTATTTCCCTTTTAAATTCTCAAGTTTCCAATTTTTAGGTTTTTAATGAATTTTTAAGAATGTGTATGAATTGTGTTGGGGAATGAGATTTTGGTTGTTTGTGTGATTTTTCTTGATTAGAAAGCATGGTAGAGAGGTTAAAAGGGAAGGAAAAAATCTCCTTCCTCATTAACCAAGAGTGGCCAAACCACCATTGATGAAGGACATTTGGTGTCCTTTGATTTTTATACTTAAACTGAGTTTGAATGAGTTGTGTGATGTGTTTTCTTATGATTTATGAATTTAATTTGGAAAGAAATCCTTTTCTCCTCATTTTTTTTTCCATGTTGGCCGAACCTTTGTTGGTGAAGGACATCATGCCCTTGTGTTTTTGAGGTTTGATTTTGATTTAAATGAACTTATAAATAAGCAATTTGGTGAAGGTTTAAAGCTTGAATTTGAATTCTTATGTTTAAGTATTTTTCATGACTTAAAGAAGGTTTTGGAAATGGTAAATTGAGTTTTATGGTTAATGGTTTTGAGAAATGAATTTAATCATTTGAGATTAAGTTGGTAATTAGTACTTTTAGTTATGGTATTATAAAAGTAAGGCTTTTGATAAATCATGAATTGATTGTGGTTGGACTTTATAAGTTGTAAGTAAAGGTATTTTGCAATTATAAGTGTAAATTATAAATATTTTGGATAAGAAGTGGTGAATGAGAAATGAGATCAATTATGGAAGAACATAATTATTCTAAGTTCTACCATACGTGATTGACATGTAGTATCATGAGATGCATTGTGATATATGAGCATGCTCGGGTTATCAGCCTGTATTATTGGTGGAGCTATGATAATATGCTAGGGTTATCAGCCCTTATAAATAGGCAGACGCGCTTATTATTGTGGTGCTTGCACAGACCATGTGGCCTCAGGTCACGATTGTGTGATTGGTGGGTGGCGCTTTCACAGGTCACGATTATGTGATTGGTGGGTGGCGCTTTCACAAGCCACGATCAATTCTACTACATTCTTCGGTATCGGTATGAGCCTTAAATAATTGGAAATATGAATTTTTAATTCATTACAAAGAAATTGAAAAATATAGTGACATTTATGATATTTTCTTATTTATTTTGAGTTAGTATAAATTTTTAAGTGTGAATTTCTTGTGATTTTTCAAATATTTGGATTAAAGTAATATGATTTTGGTGTTTAAAAAAAATATATTGTTTAAAATTATTTATTTGGTGTTTTTTGGATATTTTAAGTTTATAAATATTTAGCACCACTGAATCTTTCACTCAGCGCGTTGATTTTTATCACGCTCAGGTTAGGAGCAGAAGGCACCTGTCGGGACCAGAAGAGGGCATCAGAGTAGATTTAGCATTTTAGATAGGACATGTATATTAATAGAAAATATGGCATGTATAGACCTATAGTAACAATATTGGGTTTGTAAAATATTGAGAATGTAAATAATGAGATTTGTGGATATATAAGTGTTATTATTTGATTATTGAATGGTGAATGTATGATGACATATTTATTTATCTTGAATGGTGAAATATTACCATGGTTGTTAATAGAATTATTATAATCT
>CANUEX010002302.1:0-83729 GCA_948099535.1 Jatropha multifida
ATGGTTATTCAATAAATTTTCAGGCGAACCAAAATGATTTTCGATCCCCATAATATTACGTGGCGTAATATTATTGGCTAATAATTTACAATTTAAATTTAAATGAGAATGTTTCGAAATAAAAATTTCAGGGTATTATAGTTTTCATAATAATTGTCTTGCAATTAATTGCGATCATTTAATAAATGATTATATTAAATCATTTTGAGCAAGTTGCTCTAAAATTATTTCAATTAATACATGTCATAATTATTAAATGTCTAATGTGTAAATTCACTATCATTATTAAGATAAATTGTATTGATTGCATTGAAAATTATGTGCTTAATCAAATTATTTGTGTAAATAATCTTGCAAACTTCAGGTTATAAATTAATAACATGTAACTATTTTTTGGATGCATCCATAAAATATTTAAATGATTCAAATAGTAAATTTACCCTAATATATTTTGTGAAAATCAAACTATGTATATATGGATGGAGGAAATATTATACTCTCTCCGTCCCATTTTGTTTACTTGTTATTCTTTTTTTTATATTTTAAAATATTTACAAGGTTTCTAAATTTAGATATATATAAATAATTATTTTTTTCATAATAACCTATATGATCGTTCACTAAATAAAAAACTTTTATTAATATCTTAATTAATGAGTTAAAGGGAAAAAAAAGCAAAAAAAGCTTTTGTGTTATTTTGATGGTTAAATTCTTAATATGCGTATTTTGTCAAAATATATTGATGAATATAATTTTTGAATGATAATTTGATGATATCTGCCTTCCTTTTTACATTAGTTTCTATAATACAATTTTATTCGTAACTGCTAAAAACATAATCTGATCATAAAGGCTAGAATATTGTAGACTCTTAAATGATTTTAAATGACTTTTAGTGGCCTTTTAGTGAACTTATTCTATAATACAAGTTTTAAATGTTGTTCGGTATTTCCATTCGGATGTATTTTCATTCGGTCTTACTATACTGTTAGGTATTCTGATATCTTTATTCGGAACGTGCCGAATAAATTATTAGTTCATCACATATAAATAAAATGGGACAGAAAAAGTATAATATAATTTAATAAGCATCGGTTACCGTCTAGTCTTTCAACTCTTTTTGTGCATCCAAAAATTCTTAAAGAAAATAAGAATGTAAATATGTTTCTTAAAGAAAATAAGAATGAAAATATATAATGATAAACACTAATTTAATAGCAAAGTTTGAATATAATCCTTCTAGCAAATATAATATAAGATGCATAGATACTCACGTCAAAACAATTCATCCCAAGAAAAGTATCCAATCTCAAAATTGAAGTTTTCAATTATTGTAGAGCCATTAACCAGTCTGCGGTTTGAATTTTTCTCTTTTACTGGTTAGTGATGCCATCACGTCCTGATTAATCAAATTAAATATATTTATAATCATATCTTGGTGTCACAAGCGATCATAAATTGATCTGAATATTGTTTTAAAGCTATTGCCTCTAGATCTGTTCTGTACATATCACTTTGACTTTTCCATGAATAATTATTGTGTTAAACCAAATCATATATATATATATATATATATATATATATTACATTCATTTGTAGGTTGTCGTTTTTGTGGAGAAACAAAAAATAATGAAGATTTTTCATTCTTTTATTTCTCTTTTGTTTCTCTTCTCCCTTTTCTCTTCTTTGCAGAGTCCCATAAAAGCAGTCAAGAAGGCAAGAATTACTTCATTCGATGATCCTAAGTTCTTTTTTAGGTCCATTTGCTTATTTAGTCTGCATTTGCTTATAATGTACCTTTCTACTACTAAATTTGTGTGCATTTTGGTGTCCAGTCTTATGTTGTGTACTTAGGGAGGAATACGCATGAATCTGAACCTTCTTCTACACTGGATGCTAATAAAATTGCTGATTCCTACTACGAATTACTGGGTTCATGCATGAAAAGGTGATTGTGTGATTGCTAATATACTGTTATCAATTTTCATTTTCTGTTGTATTATCGCTTAATCCATTGCTACTGACGAAATATGTAGTAAGCAGAAGGCAAGAACAGCAATATTTTATTCCTACACAAGTTATATCAATGGCTTTGCTGCTACACTGGAAGATGAAGAAGTCGATGAAATCTCAAGTATGAAAAAAGAATGACATATTATTACATATATTGTACTGTTGTCTATACAAATTTATTATAGTAATTGTGAATCGTGTTACTTTAGAACGCCCAGAAGTCCTATCAGTTTTTCCTAATGAAGCGAATGAATTACATACGACAAGGTCATGGGAGTTTCTTGGACTGGAGAAAAATGGACAAATTCCAGCTGATTCCCTCTGGCTAAAAGCAAGATTTGGTGAAGATATAATTATTGCAAACCTTGACACTGGTAAATACACTTGTATTGTAGTATATTACTTTGGTTTAGTGATGTTAGAATTATACATATATTAATTAATCAACTGAAAAGTTTCTGTGTTCTCTCTCTTTTTTTTAATGCATATATTGCATACAGGCGTCTGGCCAGAATCAGAAAGCTTCAATGATGAAGAGATGGGACCTATTCCATCAAAATGGAAAGGACATTGCGAAACAAACGATGGAGTTAAATGCAACAAAAAGCTTATTGGTGCAAGATATTTCAACAAGGGCTTTGAAGCTGCGATAGGCAGTCCTCTTAATTCATCCTTCAACACCGCACGAGATCTTGATGGCCATGGTACACATACTTTATCTACAGCTGGTGGGCGGTTCGTTTCAGGTGCAAACCTTTTCGGATCAGCTAATGGGACAATAAAAGGAGGATTGCCTAATGCTCGAGTTGCTTCATACAAAGTTTGTTGGCCATCTTGCTTTGATGCTGATATATTGGCTGCTTTCGACGCAGCAATTCAGGATGGAGTAGATATATTAACTGTTTCGCTTGGAAGTCGACCTCGCGATTATTTTGGTCATGGAATTTCAATTGGGTCTTTTCATGCTGTTAGAAATGGGGTTCTTGTAGTTTGTTCTGCTGGAAATTCTGGACCACAACCTGCAAGTGCTTCAAATGTTGCTCCTTGGATTTTAACTGTTGCTGCTAGTTCCATTGACCGTAATTTTCCATCTAATGTCATTCTTGGAAACAACAGGCTATTCAAGGTTTGGTTCAGCATATGTCATTGACAACAGGAATCACATTGCCAAACCAGTATTAGATATGTACTTAGATAACAGAATTTCTTTTTATCTTTAAGCAGGGCCTCAGTTTCAATACTAATACCTTACGAGCTCGAAAGTATCATCCCTTGGTCTACTCCGTGGATGCTAAAAATGCCAATGTCTCTACTAGTGATGCGTAAGTAGATTACTCCTGTATGCACTCAGACTGCTGAGCTACTATTGATTAGGCTAATTCTTATATCTTTTGTGCTTGACAGACAATTTTGCTCTCCTGGATCCCTTGATCCAACAAAGATAAAAGGGAAAATAGTGTACTGTCTTCGCAATCTGGACCCAGAAGTGGAGCCAGATGTGGAGAAAGGCTGGGTGGTTGCTCAGGCTGGTGGTATTGGAATGATCCTTGCCAGTCAATTTGATTTTCAAACGATTATTCCATGGCCACACTTCCTTCCTACTTCAATTGTGTCTGCAACTGATGGCCTTTCCATTTTAGCTTATATATACAATTCAAGGTACGTAAGCTCTTTCAGCTAATTACTCCAATCAATAGGTCCCATTTGGAAAAGAAAAAAGCAAAATCAAGTAGAGGAATTGAATTCTATTACCCTTATCCACTTTTTTTTGGCTTTTGCAGGTTCCCAGTAGCATGTATAAGTGGTGAAACAGAAGTTGGAGAAGTGGCTGCTCCTATTATGGCTTCATTTTCGTCTCCTGGACCAAATGCAGTAACTCCAGAGATTCTCAAGGTAGCATTACATTTACCTACTTCCGGTGTATGGGACCATCCATACGCCAAACCAATAAATATTAAATAATAAATAGCAATATCTGATTTTTGGATTGAAAAAAAAAAAAATTCAGCCTGATATTACTGCACCTGGAGTTGATATAATAGCTGCCTATTCAAAAGCATCAGGACCTTCTTCTTTGGAAGTAGAACAACGTCAAGTTCCATTTAATATAATATCTGGAACTTCAATGGCTTGTCCCCATGTTGCTGGAATTGCTGGTCTGCTTAAAACTATGCATCCTGATTGGAGTCCTGCTGCTATTAAGTCTGCTATCATGACCACAGGTACATACTTCCCCTTGTAATTGTTTCATAGCAAATAGGATATCATTTGAAACTATTGCAACTTGTTTATGAATTAATCTTTACTCAATTAATATGTTTCTCCCTTTTTACAAAAATATAACTAAGACATAACTAGGGCTAAGGTAGTGAGCTTTGAACAAAAAAAAAAAAAAGAAACCTAGTGCTAAGCAATATATGGTAAATTAGACTGAATGCAACTGAAATGATTGATTTGATTTTAAAAGAAGTTTAGTTGGGCTTTAATTTTTATAAAGAAAAATTTAAAAATTCTTTTTGGTTCAGTTTGATTATTATTATATAAAATTTAATAACTTAAAACGAGAAGAACCAAATTGATTTAACTTAAAAGTTAAGTTAAATTGAAAAATTGAGTCTGATTTTGAATTCTATAAATAATTTTTAATTCATATTTTATACAAAAATTTAATTTATTCAATTCATACTAATTCGACTTGATTTAAATCAAACCGATGGAAAATTTACTCCAAAACATAATTACATCAAACTGAAATATAATTGAATAGTACACGGGCTATGCTAAATTATAAGTTTGAACACTAAAATTGATTAGTCAAAGGATTTCTTTTAGTACGAAGTCAGAAATGCCTTTATGCATATGACCAAATTTTGATTCCAAATTAGAAACAAATCATAGGTAGGTTGAAATTGAAATTAGAATAAAAAAACGTGGTCACAGATGTCCCTTTTTATTAAATAATAATTTCAGCATGTAATGGATGACTAGTGCTTTTTCTTTGTTCAATCCATTGAATAAGGTTAAAGCTTCTAATACTAGAATTCTAGAATTAGACTATAAAAGAAATATTTCTCATTTTCTTTTTTATCTTTGACCTGATCAAGTCAGTCCTCCTTAACGAAAACAACTCGGGGCATAAAAAAAATTTTCTGAATTAAGACAGACTTGACTTCAGCTATATCCAAATTTTCTGAATTTTCTTGATGTTTTGACTTTCAGCAAGAACTAGAAGTAACATCAAACAACCAATTTTGACCGATCTGTTTGACAGAGCAAACCCATTCAATTACGGTTCAGGACATATCCGGCCCAACCGGGCAACAGACCCAGGTTTGGTCTATGACCTAACCCCGAAAGACTACCTAAATTTTCTATGCTCTATCGGTTATAATGCCACCCAAATCTCTGCTTTTGCGGGCCAACCCTACAATTGCCTATCAAAAAACACTAATGCTAGTTTCTTGCTTGACTTTAACTACCCATCCATCACTGTCCCTAATCTCTCCAAGAGAGTCATATTGACTAGAACCCTAAAGAATGTCGGAACTCCCGGAGTATATAGGGTTCGGGTCGATGCGCCAGAGGGAATATCAGTGAAGGTTGAACCAAGTAAATTGGAGTTTAGCAAAATGAATGAAGAGAAAAGGTTTAAATTAACATTAGAGGCCAAGAAAAATGGAAGCGAAGATTATGTATTTGGAAGGCTTGTTTGGTCAGATGGGATCCACAATGTAAGGAGTCCTATAGTGGTAGGAAGGAAGAAAATTTAAATTAATTTGTTTTATACATTGCTTTGAGATGAAGAAATTATTTGTACAACAGAATATTAAATATATAGCACATGGCAAGAGTATGTATTTGTCGATTGCATCTTCATTATTTTATTCTCCATTAATGCAAAAACAGAGAAAATTAATTACTTGTTTTTACAAGCTGACAACTACATCTGGTTACGTGGAGATTTGATTGCAAATTATACATTCAAGTTATTAATAGTGTCTGCACAGTGTAATAGCAAGTGCATGTAGTATCTAATGAATTCTTTTTTTATATATAATAAATATTAATGATCATTATATATAAATAAAAATAACAACACATTTACATTTTCAAAATTATATTACTCATTAAATAAAATGTTGGAGTAAAATTTGGTTTCTTTCCCTAAAAAGTAAAACTAAAACAAAACGTATTTTCTTAAAAAAACAAAATTTGTTTTTAAAAATTAAAAACCATATAATAATTTGATACATCAAATTATTATCTAATTTAACCATCTAAATATTTTGATCGATTATAAAAATAAATTATCTAATTTAATTAATTAATAATTTAATTGAATAATTAAATAATTAAACTAACTTAAATAAAACTTAGGTGAACTTCAAACGTAACAAATGTAAACATTCATGAGAGAGAGTAATACATAGTCTTCCCCATAATCATATCAAACATCTTTCTCCCTAATAATAATATCATCTCTTACACAATTTGATACATCACAGTATAATAATACATTTTTTACATTCAAAGTTTAACAAAAACACCATATCCGTAAATATTTTTTAGACACTATTACCGTAATTACTTTTTATTTTAAATGCAATTTTTGTAAAAAAAAAAAAAAAACCCGTTAAATGACAACAAGAGAGATGGATTATTTAATTGATTTTTCAAAAAAGAGGTTCTAATTTGTAAATTGTGCCAAACAAAGGAGAAATGTTGCACTGAGAGCATATTGGTTCCTTCGTGTTTGAACCTCATTTTGGCATTTTGTCTTTCTCCTCAATGAGAAGCCTCCGAAATTTTCTTGTAATCCTAGTTGTCTTCTTCTTTTTTTTTGGGTCTTGGATCCAAAACTGGCTCATAATCTAATAGATTTCCCAAATTAGTTCATTTAGGACCATTTTATTTACATATCAATTTTTATATGTTATTTCAGTAAAGCAATTTTTATATGCTATTAAATTTTACCTATCTCATATATTTAAGATTGGATAATCAATATTAAAAAAAAATTAGCATAGAAAAAACTCTTGTCATATTATAAAATTAAATTATTAATAGTAGACTAAAAATCCATTATCTTATTATAGCACTGGAAACATCTTTAAAAATATCTCATTAAAATTTGATTTCCTAATTAAAATTTTAATTAGTAGAAAAAATTAAATTTCCCATAAAGAAAATAATTATATAATTCTTTAAATGGATTCATATATTTATTAATGTAAGATATACTCTTATATTAGTTTATTCCGTGCTTTAGATAATTTTATAAACTAGTGTTAATTAAGGTGAGCGGTGACAAAGTCAAGATTTCTTGGTAAAGAGAGGTAAAATATATTAGTCAAGAGCAAGTTCAATTGTACATGTTTATAAAAGTAATTTTATTCAATACTTTCACCTTTCTTATAAAGTTAAAAAATATATTTATTTATTTAATTTATCATGCTGAAATCCATTGAAATTATTCCAATATTATTAGTACATAAATTAATATTATTATTTCAAAATATTTGCCTATTTATCTTATTTAAAATAGTACAATTGCACCATATGTTTGCAATTATTCGCTAAAACTGTTATTATAGTGAAGTTTAATTATTTCCACCTCCAGTTAAAAAAAAAAAAGAAAAGAAAAAAGGTTTCTCCAACTCTTTTCTTCTTTGTAAAATGAGTGAGGGAAGCAAACTAGCTGTTGTTGGGTTACCTAAACCTTTTCCATTAATCAGTTTATGCTTTCCCTAACAGTAAATAAACAACACAAAAGATGAATGCTCAAACACATTCACTGCTAATTATGCTTATTTTTGTATTGGTGGTTAAATATTGTTTTTTCCGTTCATTGCTAATCAAATTATCTCTAATCAAATGTAATTTTATTATTAAGGAATTAGGATTTTTTATGTATAAAATCTAATTAATTTTATTTAGATTATACTATTTAATTCTTCTTACGAATGATGAATTTAATAGAAAAATATAAGAATTATAATTAAATTCTCAAAATAAGATTCTGACCGGTAGATTTTACTAGTAAAAGAGAAGTTCCTCCAATTAGTTTATTCTTTATAGTATGGAAAGTGATATGCAAACTCACTCTTTGTGACACTCTGGGCGAATTCCATATCGGCGAAATATAAGGTAAAAATTATGTATGTTATGATAAGCAAGTTTTAAACTAGTAAGACACTTTTTAGATTATAAGGAGGTTCTAATTCAGAAATAAATCTGCACAGACTGATCGTAAAACGAACAATATTTTATTAGATTTAGGATATTATAAATTTGGTATCACAGCCTAGTTTTATTCTTCTAGTTGGTGATGGACAAACTTTAGTAAGGACGCTGAGTTCCTGGTGAGGTGGATGAGACACTCTTAACAAGATGTGATTTGGGTATGAGAACATTTTGGTCCAGAAATAGATTTGTGAAGCGTTTTGCTACGAGGAAGTTCTAGCCCAAAAATAAATTCGTGCAGACAATATCTTATTAAGTTTAGAATGTTAGGCTATTAGTTACATAAACCCTTTTCTTTTAGTTAATTTCTTGCTTCGCCTAACAGTAACTAGACAACACAAAAGCCTAATGCTAGCTCAAACACATTCACTACTAATTATACTAAATGATAACACATGATAAAATTCTACATCCCCAATTAATTAACCTCTCTCTCTCTTTTTCTCTCTATCTCTCCACATACCTTTCCTTCCAATCAAAGGCTTATAGCAATATATAAGCCAAAACCCATTGCTCATCTCTAACCTCTCTCTCTCTCTCTCTCTCTCTCTCTCTCTCTCTCTCTTCCCCGAGAAAAATGGCATCAGTTTGCATATCAAACTGTGTCAACGATACGCGAGACCCGCGTGTGCCCGTACGCGCCAGCTATGTGAACCTCTACAAGTGGCCGGAATCCGATGCAGAGTTCATAAAGACCGTCCGCCGCGTAGGGCAAGGCTTGCATGGCCAGCCTAGGGTGGTGGACAGTATCTCCTGCAGGCAGATGTATCTTAGGAGCTATACATTTTCAAGAAAAGAAACTGTGCCTGAGAAGACAAAGAAATGCTTTGGTAGAGTGAAAGAGAAAGTGACTAATCATGGAAAGAAGAGAAAGGAAAAAGGAAAGAAAAGAAAGTGTTTGGTATTTAGGAAAGTGAAAGAATTTTCTTGTGGTGCCTTGTTTAGGATCTTTCATAAGTTGTTATCTTGTGGTGCTAGTGTAGATGTGGCTAATTGATCATCAACATGGTTTTTCATTAGTTTCTTGGATTCTCATCATTTTCTTCTTGTTTATTTAGCTATATATGTTTTAAAGCATGTTTATGTTTCTTTTTTTCTTTAAACAATATATAAATATGGTATGTGATGAATTAATTGTGTAAGGAAGGGTAATTAGAGGAAGATATATATATATATATGGCAGAGGGTTGTATATTTGCATATTTTTGTTGGACCTATTTTTCAGTTATTCACTTCATCTTCTTGCAAGCGATATTAACAAATAATTAGTACTATTTCAGCTTTTTAAATACATATATATTTTTTCTTTTTCCCCCCTTTTTTTTCTCTAGTTGTTCTATAATCTAAAACATGAAATTGCACAGTAAATTATAGCATAACGATAAATGCATATACAATCTGACAATAAATTTATATTCGAACTTTTTCCCGATATTTAATAAAAAAATTAATAAATTATTTCATTTAACCAGGCAAATGATGAGAAAAATATTATTTAATATCACTAAATCATAGTTCAAATTTTGTGTGATTACATTAATAAATAAATCACTTACATGACGGATATGTTCAAGTTGAATTAATACTAAGTTTGGTAAGTTATGATTATATATGTAATATTTTAATACTCAAACTGTATTAAGGCCTAATACATTTTTTTTTAAAAATAAATATGCAATATTCTTCTTTTTTCCTGGTTTATAATCAAACAGGGAGATACACATATTCTTCTTTTTCCTCACTGGCATTTGGTGAGTGAGCCGTGAGTTTTTAAAGGTTGCACAGTTAAAAGGAATCCAGCAGGTGGTTGAGCGAATTTTTCCTGCTCTTAAATCTTTTTTGACCAAAGGAATGATAATTCGTGGTCTATTATTAGACTGATCAAGAAAATGTTATGACATAAACAGCTGGCATCTTTTTGTAAGCCGACGTATAATTATTATTTGATGTGCCGAACAATAATTTTTATACTATATATTATACATCGAAAGAGTCTAAAATCTAAACTGTTAATATATTTGTGAATGAAATGTGAATTAACTCAGGATTCCTCAAGTATTTTCCGTAACAAAAATGCCATTTTACTACGTATAATTTTTTTTTTCGTATTGAAGAGGAAGGATTCAAATTCAAATATTGTGTCGGATGGTATATGTATTGACCGTTAAATTATTTTTTGATGCTCGAGAAATATATACAATTATTAAAATGTCAATAGAGACGTGCAAAAGCCTAATGTCACGCTATCAACTAACCTTACATCTTTTTTTGCTATAAAAAGTAATGCTGCCGAATACCCAATAGTTTTATAACGGTAGGGTTTCAATTTTCTTTTTATAGGTGAAATATTATTATTTGAATTTGAAGTGAATGGAGTAGAGTGTTTGTATGGGAATGGGAATGGGACAGAGCAGAGAGTAGTCCACAGGAATGGGAAAGAATGAGATGAGGAACAATCATAACCAGCACCGAACGCATTGGCATTGCTGAAACTTGAGTTCTACGGAGATCATCAATGTGCTTCCTAAATATTGTTTTCTATGGACTTAATCTTCACATTATGACATAAACCTTTGATAATGACTACCAACTTCATTTTCCACTGACCGTCTCCTAATTACCACTAATTATCCTTTTTAATTTTCTTATTTCATAAAAGTTTAATAAGTAAAAAAAACGCATATAAAAAGAGCTTTTCGGTTCAATTACTACTAAACGCATCTAAGGGGAGAGGCAAATTTAACCTAATTATGATTTGAGCCGAATTAAGTGATCATTGATAATCGGGTCCAAATACTAGTGATTTACCCAAAAAAACTCTCTAAGATGCGAATTTTAGGATTATCATGTTTTTTTTTTAATAACTCTTAACTAAATTAATAAGAATTTCAGTAATTAAAATGGGTGGAATTTGGGATTTTTCATTATTGATGTCCTTAAAGTTGAAACACCATTATATTAACTAATCCAAGTAAAAGTTGATTTGGGGTATCATCATCATCACTGGCGTGACTTTTTTCTCATGATGAAGCCTTTCCTGAGGGGTTAATTTTATTGATGTTTACTAATTTGTCCTAAATTTCAGCAAAGCCACTAAAATGCACTCTTTATCATTCAAAATTAAATCTTTTAATTTGAAATAAGGAAACGTAAAAAATTATGTGAAGAGAGTAGTAGTAAATAAAGAAACATGCGTTAATTTTTTTTTTCTCGGTTAAAGTCACCTCAAATTTATCACAAATAGTTGAATTTGCATAAATGGACTATATATCGGAATTAACTTTATTTATAAAATCAAAGTTCAAGATTTAGAATTTCTATTAAGAACTTTCTACAGACAACATGTCCAACAGCTCGTACTCATTGATGTCAGAGGGCACATCGATAATCCGAACATTTTCCTTCTTTTCCTTCACCTCATCTACTCCTGAGTCTATCTCCCTAGTATGCTCTTTGTTAGGCTGCTCGTGCAATATCTAGGCATCTTGATCGCTAGAGGAATCATTGACTGCAACCGAATAAAAGAACAAAAGGAAAAAAAAGTTATTAGAGAGAGGGTGTATTCAAGAGAGAGAAGCTGGGATTTGAGTGTAACAAATGAGAAAGCAAATGACCCTTACATAGGTCAAGAGAGGCATGTGAAAAGTCGCCTCATTAAATGAAGCGACTTGAGTGCTCTCCCAAAACAACCTAAAGCCTCGAACTCCATAGTAGTCGAAAAGAAATCTGTGCCATCGTTACAGATCATTCAAAATACAAAATAAAAATACATAATAATCAAATAAAATATAAAAATTCCTAAAAACACCCTACAAATATCATATTTGGACATAAATGACCAAATAATTGATGGCAGACAACTATTAATATATAATAATAAAATATATTTAATAAAATAATTAGACTCCTAAAACAACTATAACTAATGAATAATTGAAAACTCAAAATCTTTATTTTATACGAATCACTCAGACTCCATTATTTATATCGTAAATCCACCCCAAAAACGAGTTAATTTATAATTTATACTATCTCAAATTTTGAGAGTTTAATAATTAATTAATCAAATTGATTCTGATTAAAATAATAAATTAATCGAATAAAATTAACAGTTTGACTTGTTTATAAGATTTCTTGGTGGAAATAGCAAATTTATGGAAATATTGCCCGATGGATGGGCTCTCATTGTTATGTTATTGTAAAGATGTATTAAGTACAAATAATAAAAGGAATGCTACACAGAAAGAGAAGTTTATTCAAAGACTTAAGTTTATTATATAAAATAATAAATTTAAATTATTAAGCAAGAAATAAATTAGTTAAGTAACTGCTAATTAGATTTGTACTTGATTAAATTTATTAAAGTATTTGAAAATAGAATTTTTTTTAAGTGATTTCTTTTAAGAAAATTAAGGATTTTTTATTATAAAATCTTATTATAGTATTTGGTGAACTAAATAGATGTATATACACTTGATTTTATTTAATAAAGTAAGCATTTGTTTTAATTGGTACTTAAAAGAACTTACCAAACTCATTTAAGAAGTATAATGTGGTTTCTTAAATAAAATTAAGTATATATATATATATAATCAATTTTAGCAAATCAACTAAATATTTCTTTTAAATGTATTTTAAAAGTGAGATTGTTAAATTAGTTAAAAAGTAAAATAAGATTTCTAAAAGAAAATCAAGTTTAGCTAACTGGTTTTAATAAATAAATTGTAGCAAATTTAATGATTTTGTCTAGTTATCAAAGTAAATAATAAATTTAAATATAAACTAAAGAAATATAGATTTCAAAGTGACAAATAAAATTATGAAAGTTTTAAATTAACTGACTTGATTTAGAATATAAATTGATGATATCTAATTAAATGAAATACAGATGTAAACTGAAAATAAGAATAATAAGAATACAACATCAATATAGAGTTGAAACAAAGAATTGAAAATATATTATGTAATTTGATTATAGGTTGGGATAAATCGTATAAGTAGATTAGAGTCAGTAAATAAAAAAGAAAGGCTAGTGCAGTATCTCAATCCAAGTTAGTACAATACTAACTTTTTATTTTAATTAAAGTTAAATGTGTTGATTTCATCTATATTTTTATAAGATGATTTATTTTCTTAAAGGAAATATTGAAATAAAAGTTTTATGGATGTTAAAAAAAAAGAACTATGATTTAATATTATATGATTTTTAAATGATTCTCATCATTATATTGAAATTCTATTTTTATGAAAAAGGAAAATGTTAGCCACTTATTATTTGCTATATGAGGGATGATTATGATTGAATGTTTTTAACAATGTTTATGAAATAAAGTGTTGCCAATATTATTTTAATATTGTATATGAATTAAATAGTTTAAAACTCTTACAGCAGCTAATAGACGTAGTTATCACCTCAAATATCGCTTCATTTATTGAAGTTGATGTTATGATCGTTTGAAAATAGATATTATTACAGAATGATATATGATTGATATTACTCTCTCCATATTGAGATTGTAAATCACTCTCTCTATGATGAGCTTTTAGATAGCTCACTCTTTTGTTGAAATAAAAATCACATATTGAGATTGTAGATCACGTGTTTAGATGTGCACATTAAACTCTGATGGCCCTTCAGGTTCAATGTATATATGCTATTAAAACTAATTTCCTAAACTAAAATGGAAATTGTTGAATTCCTTGAATGGATGTTTTATTGAAATGATATTAATGTAATTCTATCATTTTTATATGGGCAACTATTGAATTTTATTTGGAGAATTTTTATTGCTATTGTTATTGTTAAGTACTTGAGCTGCAAGTCAACTATAATTTTAAAGTGAGAATATATGAAAAAGTGTTCCATACGAAATTTTATTTACATATATTATTAATATTGAAAAATGTGAATTTACGGTTAATTATACATATCTGCACCACTAAATAATTTTGTTTAGCGATATTGTTTTTTATACTATCACAAGGAAATGAAAGAATAAAGTAGGGAGCTATAACTGTAGTTT
The DNA here is from genome assembly GCA_948099535.1 of Jatropha multifida. NCBI lineage: Eukaryota > Viridiplantae > Streptophyta > Magnoliopsida > Malpighiales > Euphorbiaceae > Jatropha > Jatropha multifida. The sequence continues at coordinate 14,280 of CANUEX010002302.1, forward strand.
TTGAGTATAATATTTTTAACTGAAATTTTGTATGATATATAATAATATTAACAAAATAGTCATATGTATATGAGTAAACACATATAGCTAAAACCTTTTCCAAATAGACTTATGAGTTATGAAACCATTTATGCTTTTGACAATATAAATGATGTTTTTGAGAAATTATATTGACTATACTATTTTATTTAACTTAATAAAAGTTTTAGTAACTCAATTATTTCATAAAGTTAAATTAAAGTTATATTTCATATACCAAGTAAATTATTAAATGAGTATTTCTATTATAATTATAAGAATTAAAATGAGTTTTGCAATATATATAAACACCTAATTTACTTTTCTACATATTACAAATGAGTAAAATGTAAAGTTTTTAAGTCCCTTATAATATACTTAGTAGATATTTATAATCGTTTAGTATTTATTAAGTATATTACATGCGATATGTTATATCTTACAGTAGGATAGAGTGTTGCCAATTAAGTATTTTTTTATTTTTTATTTATTACAATGATTGTTTATTTATTATCGTATATCTTATGTATCTCGTATTTCGTTTTCATGCAACCTAATTCCTGATATATAAGACTATCCATACACCAAGGTAATCATTAAAATAAAAAATTAAGTATTTCTTATTTTATGGCTTCAGTTATTTGTATTTTAATTAAATTTTAATTTAATACATTATCTTGATGAGGTATAACTAATAAATATTATCATGACAAAGACATTATTTAAAAATATTAAATAACTTATTTTTTTAAACTGATATCTGGTAATTTTAAAGGCTTACACTTGGCTTTCATATAATCTTAGAACTTTTTTTGATTTTTATAAATTAATAATTGATTTAATTTAATATAATTGACTTTTTATCTCTTTTTATCTTATACTAAGAATATTTAAATCAAACTTTTCAAACGCTTATTAATATAAATTTAAAATCCATAAAAATATCATTTCTTGTAATATAATAAATTTATAAATATGCATTATAACTTTAATGTATTCCATATGAAAAACGCATAGAGTTCATAAGTGTTAACTTAGAAATAGAGATTAATTTTAAAATGTTTAAATTAATACATATTTATAAACTCAAGATCATCCATTAAGATAAAAAAAAAAAGACACAATATATTTCATATATCATTTTTCTATATTTTATAATTAATTTATTTTCTTTATAGACACTTATTAAGATTTTAAAAATATGCATTTATAGACTAAAGACTTAAGGATTAGATCTAGAAATTAGATTTATTTTATTTTGAGACCATATATATATCTATATATAATCCTGAAACCAAAAAAATTTTTACAAAGCTGACATGGAACTTCCATGTTTGAGTATTACTTTTTATCTTTTTTATAATTTTTCTAAATTTTTAATAATTTTTCAACATTTTTATTTTTACATTTATATATACCTATATCTAAAATTTAAAACTTTAAAACTTTTGAAATTTTGAATTTAAAACTTCAAAAACTTTTGAATTTTTAAATTTAGAACCTTAAAAACTTTTGAATTTTTTTCTTATCAATATACCTATATATATACCTCTTTCGATGATTATTTTTTATGATTGTTTTCCTCTTATCTTTTATCATTTCTTTTAATTATTTTGTTTCAATTTTATAGGTTTTGTTTTTTTTTCATGTATACGTTAATGTTGTTTTTCTGATTTTGATTAGCAAAAAAATGATAAGTACAACTTCAATCTATATAGATTACCGTATTTTTTTCTCTAACTACAGTAATATTAGTTTAATTCTTTGGTATTTTTTTCATAATTTTTTAATTTTATAAAATGATTTGTATATAGAAAAAAATATACGCAGAAAAAGATGGATACAGAGCAAAAATAAGAGCAGAAAAAGAATTGATATTAATTAAATCTTATTATTTTGATAATTTATTTTTTATCTTAATACAATTAGTTTTATGATGTTCAGTATATATGTTATGAATTTTTTTCAATTTGTTTGTGTAGCTTTATACTTATAAATGAAATGTTAGCTTTTATTTATTTATTTATTTATTATTATTATTATTATTCTTATGCTCTTTCTTTTATTTATTTTATTTGTTTTGCTTGATTAAAAAAATCTAAATATTAAATTTAATAAATAGATTTAAAATAACAAAGGGAGCTAATAAGATAATATATGCTAAATTAAAAAAAATGAATTTAATAAATTAAAAAGATAAAACACTTGATATTTTTATCATTTAAATTTTAATTTTATTATCTAAATATTAGAAAATTATATATAATGATCATATTTTTAAATTAATATTCATTTACGATAATTATTTATATCTATATTCAATTTTAAAACTTTTTCTCAGATCATTTAAGATATTTTTTTAAATTTAAAAATTAGTGCTTATTTAAAATAATTATCTATATTCATATTTGATTTTTTTTTTCTTCAGTTTTATATTTGACTATTTAATTTTTTTTCATCTATTTACAATAGTTTTATATTTTTATATCCATATATTTTTATTATTATGTTTATATTTATTTGCAAAAATTTTTTATATATCTATATATAACGTGGTTACTCTATATATCTTATATGTATAAAAAAAATTTTTAATATAATGTACAATAATAAAATAATAAAACAACCCTCGCTAGCACGGGCTTTTACCTAATTTCATTATATCTAAAATACTGTTAAATACATAAGTAATATCATTACAAGTAACTTACAGGACAAAATCCAACAAAAATTAATCAATTATATCTTTTTTATTCTAAACAAAACTTATGCTTTAATATTATATAGATAAAAAAAATAAATGAATACAAATATATAATGAACATAGTTAATATCCGAAACTCGTCATAAAAAAGAACAATAATATCAAATGCGATTATCAAAGAACTAACCAAAATCAACAAGTCTGGTTCACCATGCGCCAAAAACACATTCTAATTCTCAAAGCAAAGTGCAAGTTTTTGGAAGTACTGGATATATAAAGGACATTATCATCACTACTCTTGGCAAATCCAGTGTCTGAACGGGCAGCAGATTGAGACACTTCAATCCAAAAGACTGTTACAGCAAAATATAGATATTTTTATAGAAGAACATCATACATACTAATAAATCTGGGGAATAGTTTATAATCAGATGATAATAATCACTTTGTTAAGTACAAAGCCATCCTTATAGAAGAACATAGAACACAATATCAAACTTATTTTGCATATATGAACAATAATTGTCTATCGGCAAAACAGATCAGAATCAACAACCATATTATTCCCACTATCACCTCACCAAAGAAGATGTGCAACGTCCAATTCCTAACACAACATCCTATTCCTGTACACTGAACAATGGGCAAGTCAAAGTGCAGACTGGAGAAATGGGTCATGCAATAAGTCTCTGAGGAACATTTTTACATAGGTTCAATAAAGAAGGCTATTTAGATGAAAACATTGTACCTATAAGTTAACAGCTGAGCAAGCAGATCCAACACAGAGAAGAATAGAATACAAACCAAAACAATGAAAGTTGCAACAATATTCTTGATTGCCACTATGAGGGGCAGGTTGAGGCTTAAATGGTATGGATCTAGAGTACAATAAACTCTAAAAGAGGTACAGCTCATAAATGGCTCAAGACTTGACTCACAAAAAGGTCGTTTGATAAGCTTAACAGGTCTAGTTCGTTTAACAAACGAGTCTAGTTCGTTTAACAAACGAGCCTATCTCAAGCATGAGTCTGAGCTTGTAAAGGTGTAACTTTATTTTTCAAAACTACAAACTATAAATGAGCCCAAGCTCCATTTCTCAAGCTCAAATCAAGTTCCAGCTATAACTTTAACTAGCTCAAGCTCAAGCTCATTTATAGGCCTAAATTGTCAAGGGGATGGAAAGAGGTACTTTCATCATGCAATAGCAAACCTCCTACGGATATTCCAGGAAACCAAAGTAGACAAATAGCAACCAAAAAATACAAACAACGCTAGCTAACTCACATCATCGAGTCAGTAGTCAACGCTCAAACAGATTAGTTCTGTTAAATTGACGGCAGAATAAAAAACACGAATTCTGAATGCCAACAGCTTTGATGCTACAAGAAACAAAATCCAAACTAAGTAAAATACCAATTAGAGGAACATCTAAGTAATTCAATAATAAAAGAATGCAGTACATCTAGCCAGACAGCAGTTAAAAGAGTTGCAAAGGATTTGGACTGCTATATGATGAACTAGTTAACAGGTTATGACATGAAAAATCCATTGACCAATATTTTAGCCACTACACAATTAATATTAAGCTTGCTGTAAGAGTTGAACCGAAACTTAATACAAAATAAAATCAAAGTTAATACAAAATAAGAGCAGGAAGGGTGGTATCAGAGCGAACCATATAATTATATCAGCAAAAAAACACAGGGGAAATATTACATTGCAACAGGAAAATTTGCATCTCAGTGGGTTTCCCTTTCAAAGCTCAAATTCTTCGTCCTTCAGAGCCATCTCTGCAGCGTCCTCTTCCTCCTCATCAACAATAAAATACTCATTCTTCTCCAAAGGCCTAAACATATAAAACATCACTGCATAAAACAGCAGACTAGCTGTCTCCTCCGCGGCATCACTAACCCACTGGTATTTGTAAGCCGCAATAGTCTTAAGAGCAAAAACCACGATCCTTGTGAAATACAAGTACCCAATAACAACGATGTAAAATTGTCTAAACAGTTGCAATTTGGCCAAATTCCTTGCAGCTTTACCGTCAGTCTTCGAGGTCTCTCTCAAAGACCGGATCGACCACACAATAGGGAAAATAATCGCGCAACAACAGATAATATCCACTAACAAGAACACCTGATTCCAGGTAACCCAATCTTTAATAAATGGCCCAGTCTCACCAATCACCACAGAAGCTACATTAGCCAAGACCTGAAGTGGAATAACGATCATCAACACCTTCTTCTCCTTCTCTTGCAGGAATGGCTTCAAAAACGACCAGCCGGTGCCAATCAAAATAATCACCGTAAAGAGCAAAACGACGCGAATAAACTGGAAAATGTAGAAGAGAACATCCCAACCGTGAGGAGTACCGGTGACTTTGACGTAATGCTCATCCTCCGCGGCACATATCAAGTTAAGCGCTTTCATTAGCAACAATCCAGCCATTAACAAATGGATCCTATGTACAGATCTTCTATTCGTGTGGCAAATGTAGATCCAAAAGCCAAGAAAAGCGAGATATGCAACAGAATAGAAGAAGTAAAGGGAAGGTAACTGTGTAAGACCAGCGGAGAGGTAATCCTTAGATCCATCACGCTCGAGATTGTAAACCTCCGTTCTCACGGCCATGGAAACGCGCGTCTCCGGCGCGCAATTGGCGAAGAAAAGAGAGTATTCATTTGGCGCTGTTACAGGGTAAGATCGATTGAAGGAAGAGAGAGGCGGTGGAGAGAGATCGCGGAAAGTGAAAAGATGAAGGGTGTAGTGAGACTCAAGAACGCAAAAATTAGGGTTTTGTTGGATCTCCAGGAGGACTTGAAGGAGAGACTCTTCAGATAGGAGAAAGAAGCCCAGACGAGAAGGGCTAGGGTTAGGGGCGTTGATAGAGGAGGATACAGAGACGGAGGAGACGGATATGCCCACGTGACCAGTATGCGTGAAGCCGAATTTCTCAAAAAGGATCATAGGTCGATCATCGTTGTTGATGTTTAATGTTTTGATTTCGGCGACGGTGAGGGTGAAGAGGGAAAAGATAATGACGAGAGAAAGAAGGAAGAAGGAAGGTTTCGTCATTTGTGTTGGTGGTGGTGGATGCTGAAGCTGGAGAGATCTGTCGACCAGAAATGCAGAGATTGAACGGAAGAGTGGGAACGACAGACAGACCCGACGTTTACTTTGACGAAAATGGCATTTGTTGTTTTTCAGAATCACGTCTTGCGGGCTCCGGGTCCTAATATACGACGCCGTATGAAGAACCTTTGACGTGCAAATTCCGCACAAATGTAAAAATTTGAGACCGGTCCACACGGAAAGCCAACGTCTGTACTAAATACAAACATCACTTCGAAATCCTAATTTTTTGAGATTTGATTGTTTGATCATTCAAAAAAATTTTGAGATTATCTTCTTTACCTCGATAAGATAAAAATTATTTAGATTTAATATTTAAATATCATGCTTATTTTAGGGTGATTTCAATGTATAAATATTTAAAACAAATGATTCATTGATTCATGATTTTAAATGAATCATGATTTTAAAATATTTAATTTGAGACTAATACCCTGTTTAGAATAAATGAATCATGATTTTAAAATTTATTTATAAATAAATTTTTCAAGTAGAATTCATTTGCAAATTAATTTGTCATATTTTAATATGTTATAATTTAAAATGAAGAATTTAATTAAATTTTATAAAATTATATTTGAAATAAATTCTTAAATGAATATTCATTTATCTTTATTTCTTATAGTATCCTTAATATAATAATTTAATAAAAATAAATAACCAGCACCAGTTATATTTATTGTGTACAATATAATAACTTGTCATTTTTTATCAAATTATAAATAACAAATTTCATATAAATAAATACACTAATATTTCACATGAATTAACTATTAAATAAGCAGTAACATTCATCATAATAATTATTTTTAATTAATGTAAAAAATTTTGTTGATTTAAGTAATTAATTTGGAAACTAAAAAAAATATTTAGAATATTACTACTATTCTTTTTAATTGCATTTAAAAACAATTGTTGATATTCAGTTTATATAATTTCATAGTAATAATAACCAACGTTATTACTAGACTTAAAAAAAAAACGTTAGTGCTAGTTTGAAATTTTTTAAAAAATAATAAGAAGAAAAAAAATAAAAATATAATCTAATGTCACTATTGGATTAAAAAAATAATATTGTTATAGTTTGGAATTTTTTGAAAAAAATAAACAAAAACAATAAAAAATAAAAAATAATTGAGTTTACAGTGGAGGGTGATTTTATCGATATACATTTCAATGGTTAATTTTATGAAATTCATTTATTCTAAATGTACTCTAAGCTCTGATTGTTATTGTTAATTTAAATATATAAGCATTTTATTTACTTTTTTGTTTAATAATAATATGGTATCGTCACTCTTATACTATTAAGTTAATTGACCAAATAGGGTAGCTTAAAGGCAAAGATTTGCAAGGTTGATCACCATGATTGAAGTCATGGGTTCGATCATTTGCAAATGCAAACTCCTCCAAATCAAACATTTTGTCTTCAAGAGGGAATACAGACCTAGATACCTCGTGTAAAAATAAAACCATTTTTCTTCAATAGATTTACAACATTTGAAAATGAGTTTTTTTTCTTCAATGGCTTTACAACATTTGAATACTCTAGCTTTAAACGACTTAACCTACAAAAAAATTCTAACCTATATGAGTTGTTGCAAAATCACTCTAAATTGATCTTTCGTCCCTTTGTTATCCCAAATTGAAAAGTTTATATTTATATCATGCAAATTTTGCTAAGATTTTGAATAAAAAAAAAAATTAAAGTGCGTTTCATAGAATCACTATTGGGTTAACTTAAGCTAAAGTGTCAAAACGCACCATTTTGACACCATACTCACCATTTTACTGAAGTCATTTTTTTCTCCAAAATCTCTAATCCCTAATGCTACTCTCCTCTCTATGTCTCCTCTTTCTTCTTCTCCTTCTTCTTCCTTTGCGATAATGTGAGTCACAGCAACCCAAATCCCTAACATAATATGATTTCAAGTTAACTTCTTTGCAAGATTAGGGATGATGTGTTGCAGCTTTTGCAAATCAAACATTAATCCTTCATATCTATTTATCTTTTGTCAGTTGACTATTTAAATCTCCTGTAGCTCTTTAAAATCTCAATTATTAATGTCTTTCTAAGCTCAATAAGGAATAGAAAAACTGAAATTGGATTAGAGATGATAATGCGATTGAATCTGGTTGAGCAGTTGAGAGTATCAAATTTTATCTAGGCATGACGAGGTATTTGTCTCCTTCTCGTCCACCACTAATCTAACTTCTTCGAGGTAATTAAGCACCTCTTTCTCTTTTCTTTCATCTTCAATTCATGTGCTTTCTTGTTTCAGAAGTTTTAATTTTATTTCTCCTTACTGTGAGATCTCTGCGAGATTATTGTGCTTTTTGATTTGCATGCAAATGTTTTGTTTACTTGGGAAAAACATTTGTAGCTTTTGTAACTTATAGTTTTGAATTCTATCTTTTCTATTGTAATTAAATTCCAGCACTGTTTGTTCCTGGAATGGAAGAAAGTAGGAGAAGGAAGAAGAAGGAGAAGAGCCCATCACTGTGTGTTCCTAGAATGGAAGAAAGAAGAAGGAGAAGGGAGAAGAAGGAGAAGAACAATGAATCAAAACAAAACGGTGCATTTTGGTATCAAAATGGTGCGCTTTGATAGGTTGAGTTAAGTAAACTCAACAGTGATTATGTAGGACTCATTTCAATATTTTTTTTTGTCAAAACCCTAACAGAATTTGTATTTAAGGTGATATTAATACAAAATTTTCAATTTTGGGTACAAGGGGGATGAATGTCAGTTTAGAGTGATTTTACAACAACTCGTTTAGGTCAAGGTGGATATTTCCATCCATCAACTTCTATAGACTAGATTTTTGGGTCTTTAACTAACTAATTTCACTTTATTTTAACCTTTCAAATCTATATGAATTTACTTCAAATATCCCTCCTGAAATATTTTTCAAATATAAAAGGTCAGTATAGTCATAGAAATGACCACACAAGCAAGGGGCCAAAAAGTGCCTATAACCAGTTAATTGACAAAGCTACCCGAGTCAGCCACAATTATAGCGAGCAAACATATTAATGACGAAGAATACATTTTTGTTATGTTACTAATAATTGTACTTGCTCTGTCACATCTTAGGGTCAAGCACTGATGAACACATTGATTCTCATATATGGTTCTTGGAGAGGGAGTATTTTTGGTTTACCTATCTCAATAAAGTTTATGATTGGTTAGAAGAACGTCTTAAGATTCAGGTGATTGCAGATGATATAACTAGTAAATATGTTCTTCCATCTATTCAATTAAAATTTAACATCTATTCAATTTAAATTTTGATCTATTTATCTATTTGCAAATATAAATATATGGATTGTGCTAAAGATTCGAAATTCATTTCCATCTTTTTTTTTTTCTAGAGATGAAAATAATATAAATATTTTATTGTTTGGTAAATCAATTGTGAAATTTTTTTCTATTTATAAAATACCTAATATATGCCTTACATCCTCTATGCAAAAATTTTCAATTTTCTTAAAATCTTCTTGACTCTTATTCAAAAGGACAGACAACCTATATATATTGGTTTTCGTAGGACAAGCCGCTTTAAACTCCAATTAACAGCTAAATTATTTAGCAAAATTCACTATTTTAATTTTTTGTTAAATAGATCCAAGTAAGTTGAAATATTTTTTTATTATTATTTCGGGGAAATGTCTGCCTTAGACAAAAGTGGTCATTAGATTAGTAAAATAAATATTATTATTTTGGATATAATAAGTTTATGAATTTTTTTGGAAGTTTATGTTAGCTTAGGTTCGGCCCAAATTAGATTCACTTTAGGCCCAAGTGCAAACGTAACAATTAACAAGCTAATCGGAAAAATACTTTTCTTAAACAGAAAGCCACTGCGTGCGAGCTTAAAATCGAGACAACACAACACAAATACAGAACAGAGAACAAAGGTATACAGATAGAGATGGATCCGAAGCTAACGGAGGTATCGCAGCTATTCGAGAGATTCAAAGCAGCCTCTGTGCGAGAGGATGTTCATACTGCTAGCAATCTGCTTTCTAGCCTCAAGGTAATGGAGTTCTATTTAGTTCAATTTCTCTATTTCCTGTTTGTAATAGTTGTCGTTTGTGCGTTTGGTTTGGGCTTCTTTTTATATTGTATTGTTGTGATATATGGATTAATGATGTAGAGAGTAGGAAGTTATAGTTTGAAAGTTGTAGATTTGTTAGATGTTGTAGTGGAGCTAACAGTGATATGGATTTTGTCTTGGTTTGGTTCACCTTTTTGCAGGTCATGTTGACTGCATTTAGAAGCTTGCCACCTTTGTTTGAAGATACACCTAATGCTATTCATGAATTGACATTAGCAAGTAATTCTTTACTTATATTATGTTCTTCTCTTGTCGAATTAGCTATTTTTAATGTACCTTTTACAGTTTATGCATGAGATATATTAGTATTTGTGGGTATATTAGAACTTCCCTATGGAAGGAGAAGACAAAAGTTCCAAAATGGAATAAGCCAAATCTGAGTCCAAAGGTGACTTCACGGTGTAATTTTGGGACAATGTTTGCTTTGCTCTTTTTACAATCAGTTGCGATATAGTATGTGTAAATTGCCGGGCATTTTGTCCAGGGAAGACTTTCTTCTTTAAAACCTTCTGTTGCTATGCTTACTTTGTGTTATTCTGGTAACAAGATTGCCATGTTGCATTGCTTATTTGCTGTTGTTGTCTCTTTGAAAAAATGATGGAATTGGGAAATGATTGTATGTGTCTATATGTCTATTTAAGTTTATTTTATTTTTCAAATTGAGATTCGGAAAATGATTTCTAGAAAAAATAAGGCGGAGGTAAGGTAGATCCCACAAAAACAACTTTACTTATTGAGTTAAAGGTTCCTTCCATGTCCATCTTAGGAGGACTCAATTAATATATAATTACCAGTTTAGGTGGTTTAATCAGCCCAAATTGAAGCACAAGGATCCAATTGAGTTTTTTTTTTGTAAAACTCAGGGCCTAAATTAAGTTTTTGCTTCCTCATAATTAACATGAATCTTCCCCTAATTACAGATAAGAAGCTTAACTTCTCCGTATTGCAGAGCACTAAGTTTAGTTTAATCTTTGGAAGTAATTACTAGCTAGGAGATTGAAGCAATTATCTAAAGTAAAATCTACTATCAAAAGTTAAATCTCAATAAATGAAGAAAATAAATGCATGTTACCAATTAACGATATTGCACCCAATTAATTTAATTGAGTTAACTTAATTACCTGGCTTGGCTTTAGCCTAGTGACTAAAATTGAGGCCCTGAAAAATATCACCTTGCATCTGATCAAGGAATGGAGATCATATTTCAGGAGGCTAGTATTTTTGCTGTTTGCTAAATTACAGTTGATGAAATCTGGAGATGCACAAGTTGAATTGAAGCTAATTGAATGGTTCTTAGGAAGAGGAAGACCCCTGAAAGACATTGATTTTATGCAGATTTGAAGTTCAATAGTTTCTAAAGTTTGTGCTAGAAAATATTTGGTTTGTAGTTGCCATTGTGTGTACTCTTTTTTTAAATGTTTTCTTCTTTGTTTCTTTGCCACCTGTCTTAGTTTTGCATGTTGAAAACTTTCAGGGGACATATATGAGCATGCTGTTCTTCTAAGTGTGAAGATAGGGGATCAGGATGCCTTTGAAAGGGATTTCTTTCAGTTGAAGCCGTACTATACAGATGCCAGGTAACATTTCCATGACTTCTGTTAGATTAAGTTATTCACTTAGTCTTACAACAAGCCTTGGAAATATGCATCTTAATGGAGAAACCAAACCCTTGTCCAAGAAGCTGAGAAGGATGACTAACTTGGTGATGATTCAGCCCATTGTCATTCTCCAATTTCTGGTAGATTAATATGCATCTTATTTAGGGCCCACATCAAGTTATATATGTCTTCCTAAACCAGGAAACCTTTTAACCATCTATTGTTTCGTTTTCCTTCTCAGGAGAAAATCAAAGTGTTCTACTTTATTATTTAGATCTCAACTTTCATTTGCTACTAGCCTGCTCGTATATACTTAGCAATTCCAGGTGCCAAGTAAAAAAAATTATACACAGTTTATGAACCTGCTAATTACTGCTTTCCTTGGTTAGAATCCCATAGTTGACGTGTACACTATATGTTATTAATTTATTATCGGTAAGGTATTGATTTTCATGAGTTCTCCTCCTTTCCTTTAATGGAGCAGTAGCCGTCTTCCTCCATCTCCCCAAGAGTACATGATTTTAGGTCTCAACCTCTTGAGACTCCTAGTGCAGAACAGAATTGCTGAATTTCATACAGAACTCGAACTGCTTTCACCTACTGCTTTGGAAAATCCTTGTATCAAGCACGCTGTGGAGTTGGAGCAATCCTTCATGGAGGGGGCTTACAACCGTGTGTTAAGTGCAAAACAAACTGTGCCGTACAAGACCTATGATTATTTCATGGATCTTTTGGCAAAGACAGTAAGGTAATTTTTGCTTAGTTTCATTGTTTGTTAGCTTAAGTAACCATGGAAGTTGAAGTTTCAGCAATTGGTTGTAATAACCCCTGGGCCTTGCGGTTTAAATCTGTTTATGGGAGGATACAATTGTAAAGACGTGATGTGATCTTATTTATACGTAAACATATTTCGAGTGTAAAAAATCAACTTATCTCCCAACTTTGTACTATCTTAGTTAATAATACAAAGAAGCATTGGAAAAAGATAGATTAGTCATTCCATATCCATTGTTGGTTTTAACCAATTAGGTCATAACATAGTTAATATCCTTTCAGTGCAGCATGTGGTATTGGATTCTAGTATGACTATCTGTCTCATGCGGTGCTTTTGAGGTAGATATTTGTGTGCCACTGTGTCATCCATCTGTGTTGCATGAATACTGTATTTTCCTTGCTAAAATGTGTTAAAACTTGTATGTGAAGTTTAGTTGATTGTGTACAGTTTTCCCATTGAAAAAATAATATCTGAGATTTTGTATTTTGAGGTTGAGATCCTTAATCCAGGAAATGTATATATTTGCAAAATGATATGGTCCTTTTTAGTGCATTCAATTTTTCCCTTGTCCCTGCTTGAGCTTTTACACCGGAACATCATCCGTTTCTAACTGGAGAACTGTATCAAGTTGGAAGATGAAGGATTATAATTATTGTGAATGACATTGTTGTAGAATGTGGAAATCTTTCATTGTAACTTCCTTGCAGTGCGAGTTGTTGAAAGCCTCAATTACTTCTGTGGGATTATAATAGCATAGGTGTACTTATTATATCTTGGAATTCTCACTAGTTGATTCTGTTAATTTGCTTTCAGGGATGAAATATCTGGATGCAGTGAAAAGGCATACGATTATCTTTCATTCAGTGATGCCCGCCAAATGTTACTCTTCCCTTCTGATGTTGAACTTTTGCAATACATCAAAGAGGTACTGGAAGCTAATATTTATTGTGCATTGATTTCTTTTCTATATCAAGTTTTTAAGTTGTCCAAAATTACATGAACTAAGTTGTTTGAAGTGCCTTTGGATCTTTATTCAATTCTTGCACCAAGTCCTGGGTTAGTCTTTCTGATGTTGCAAGGTTTCCAGTAGTTTTGCTGGGGAGCCTTAACCCAATGCTTAATAGTATTCTCGGGAAATAAGTTTTAAGGCATGCTTTGCGTCAAGATCAATTTGATCATGGGCAATTTTTGGCTTCCTTTTTTCTTTATCTGGTTTTTTAGTTTCACCAGGAACATAAATGTGACATATTCTATTGTCTAATGCAGGAGCATCCTGAGTGGGAGATAAAGGATGGTCTAGTAATTTTCCAGAAGGCAAAAGAAACTGCTCCATGCAAAGAAATACCATCTCTACAACTCATCAACCAGACTCTGAGTTATGCAAGAGAGTTGGAGCGAATTGTGTAGAGGGTTGCCTGCAATTGTCTGCAGTTGCAAAACTCCAAGTTAAAATTGTTCCTCTAGGATAAACTTAGACTTGTTAACTTTTTTTGCAACTTAATTTGTTTACTTTGGCAACACAAAATTTGATCCTTTTGGAGCTTTCTTTCCCCCTCCCCTCCTCGTGCTTGGTTAATACTTGATACTCTAATTTCTATACGTTTAAACTCAGAACAAAACATAGATTGCATTCTTTCCTGCTGTTAGAAAGTCGAATCTACCAATATGGTGACTTGTTGATTGGAGAAATGGAATGTATAATGTGTAGCCATGACTTGTCTTCTCTTATCTTGGCATGCTTTGGGGAGCCAAAGGGACTATTAGATTAATTTCTTGACTAACGCCCATGTGAATGAGGAACCTCCTACAACATATGACCTAGTCAATTGGGCACTCGTGTTCCTAAAGAAGAAAAGGTCAAAAAGGAGGCAAGCTGGGATGATATTTCACCATCTTTTCATATGGGGCATCAGAAATTCTTAAATTAAATGAGGCCTGTACCTGTATTCTTAACTAATACGTAAGCAGTGTTAAACTTGGTTGAGATTTTTTCTCAAGTACGGGTTTTTAATTGCTGCAAATTGGAGAGCTTTCTTACTGTAGAGAGAGAAACCGCTCTCCTGTAAAGCTTTATAGTTAAAGAAAAAGAAATAAAGGGCAATAAAAACGGTAAATAATTTGAAAGCAGACGAGGAGTCCCAACTTTCAATTCCAATAATAATAAATTAAGAAAAAGAAAGACTCTCTCTCTCTTCCTTTGTAGTGTTCATACATGGTACTCCAATTTATTTGGAATAACGACTTTGCTTCAAATTGGAAATGGGTTTTGGATTGGCATTTTAGTTGCTTAGTAACAGGAAAACAAGAGCAGGTTCATTCGTGATCTACTTGTCGATTATGAGTTTATTTCTGTTGTAGTAATATCATTTATTCATTATCATTATATTTTTCTTGAATATATATGATAGAAGGTGAATTGGTCCTTGATTAGTTGAGCAGTTAAAGAAAAGCAGGTTTAACTATCATGGATAACAAGACTTCATCATCTTCTTCTTCTCTTCTTGTTCCTCAGTTTCTGGCTCTCAAGAAAAATGTCCGATCACGATGCTAAAGGTGAATTTTCTAGCAATCTTGCAAAAGTATATATATGATTGAAGATTATGTACTTACAGGAAAGAGGACAAAAAACAAATGTGAGTTATACTTGAAACATCTTACACATTCAAGATTGAAGTCTCCACAGTTTTCCTCAAGAGGAGGATACTTTTACGTTTGCAAGTAAATCGATCAACAAATGACCAGCTTTGGGTAGTTTTAACACTGGAAAATAGTATCATATTAATTATCTTCTTTAAAATTATAGAAAAGAGTTTCCCTTCTCCACAGCGATTTCCACTCTTAGAACTCTTCTTCCTAAGAGATGAATACCTTTAAACAATGCTAATGGCATACCCAGGGTAAGCACATCATTGAAAGTTGTGGAAATTGTGGAAAATCAGACATAAAATAGGGAAGTCTATCATTATGAACACTTAAGCTATAACATCGAATTTTATCGAGTCCTGTCATGTGTATCTTTCTACATTATAGTAATTATGTTTTTTTTTTTTTTAAATTATTTTTCTTTCCTTTTTTAAATGTGTACGATCTCACAGTAAATTGAAGTTCATTTCACCCAATATAAAAAAATTAAACAGGAAATTACAATTCACTCCACCCTCATTATTCGCGCCTCTGTGAAAATTTGGAAACCATGAAATTGCACTTTTACCCTTCAGACCAATTTATACACCTACGGCTACTTAAAGAAAATGGAAGGCTAACGAAGAATCGAAATGACAGGCGGAAAACTCGAACCATTTGACCTTTTCTTTCCATTTTCTTTCTACCAATTCTCCAATCTTCAATTTCCTGGAAAAATGAATCAAAATCACCTCTGCAAAAATTTCATGTATTTGTTCTAACAACTAACACAACGAACTCAAAACTAGAAACATAATCTTTCGATTGATCAAATTCAATCTTTATTTACCCAAGTAAAGCCAAAAAAAAAAATGTCGTGGTTTAGGTCGGTGGTGTATAAAGCAGTAGAAGCAGGAGGAAAAACAAACTTAACACGCAAAGTCCGCAACTATGCCGACACCGTCGTTCAAGCCGGCAATGCCGTGGCTGAGGGCGCCAAGATCATCCAGCATCGTATTGTAATCACACTATGCATCTTTTGATTTTGTTTAAGTGAAATTTTGTCTTTTTATTTTTTTAATCGTAAAAGGCCAAATGGGTAGTGGGCAACCAAAATCCGAATCCGAGATCATTCGGGTTAAGCTGGTTGAAATCACATTTTGTTTTTTATTTGTTATGGTTGCTCTAATGGAATTGGGATTTTGTGTTTTTCGACTGATGAAATAGGGTGCTGGGAACTCGAAGAACTTTAGGCTTACTGTGAAAAGATTGGATGAAGTATCGGTGTCTTGTAGAGGGGATGAAAGAGTTCAATTATTGAGAAGGTGGTTGGTTGAACTTAAAGAGATTGAGAGAATATCTGCGGCTTATCCTGAGAACAATGACAAGCTTCCCGACGAACAAATTATCCCTGAAGACTCCAAGGATTCTCCTAGAAAGCCCACTCTGGTGAGTCACTTCATGTTTCGTGTTCTTTGGTTGCTTTGTTTTTAGTTCATTGAATGAGCAATACACAATGTAGCTTTCTCGACTTGAGACTTTTAACATAGAGCCTAAGCCCTTGTGGGCTGACATATTTCCTTGGGAGGCATTGTGCAAGTGATAACTCAATTTCAAGGCAAAGTATTTCTCTATTTGGAATTAGAGCTAAGGCTTTCAATTGGATTGCTCAGGAGTTTTGGAAGTAGTTTAACCATTGTGAATTTAATCATTCATATGAGTAACAAAATGTTTTTGTATGGTTAGGTGAAATTTATCAAGAAAATATATGTTTAAATATGAAACTTTTGTTTTTGTCCCACTCATCCAATACAAGTATGAGTTTGACATAAAGAGCAAATAATTTCTTTTTGTTCTATCTGTCCTCTTACTTTACTATTCACAACAGCAAAAAGGTTAATATGACAATGCGCACTGAGTCGGCTTTCAAAGTTAAATGCATGTAAGCTATGAATACATATGAAAAAAATTATTTGTGGATTTTTTCTTTTCAAATTTTCTTATTATGATTCTATTTAAATTTGGTCAGGTTTATTACATTGACTCCGAGCTTGGGACAATGACTTTTCATGATACATTCCTTCACAGTCAAGCTCTTGAAGGCATAACATTATCTGTGGTAAGTGAACTTGTATGTGAATGAATGGCTTTTGGAAACTTTTATTGTTTACTTCGTCACTTCTTAATGTAGTAAATTAGTGAACTTTAGACATGGATACCAATAATTTCTGATCAGGTATACTAGCATGCATTCTTTCTATTAACATTCATTCACTACAGTGGAGAGGGTTGTAAATTCAGAATTACCATCTTTTAATAGGATCAAAGTTTTGCTTTGCTTTTATTACTCATAATGGATCCCAATTGACAAGACACATTCTAATTATTTGAAACAAGACTTCTGATAGTTACATTACGAAGCTTTATTAGTATACTTACTCTTCACCCCACTTTATATATAAGTTTTGAACTAGATCTTGGAATGAAGTTCATCAACTTGAGAAACTTCTATTATTGTTACTATGGGAGCTTGCTTATGCCATGGTCCCATAGTTACCTGATTCATTAGCCCCCATGATACCACAATCCCAATTGTGCATACAATCACAATCCCATAGCTACCTATTTGTGGTACTTTTACAATCCTGATCACTTTGGTGCAAGAATTGGATCTCCAAAACTAGAGTTCCTCACAAAAATAATAGGGAAGAAAAAATGAAAAGAAAAGAAGATGGAGGAGGAGATCACAAGCTTTTTTCTTTCCTTCTCTTTTGTTGTCTCTTTTATTGCTTTGTCTTCCTCTAACAGCACAAGTAAAAGCTAGGTATTGTTTGTGTTCGTTTATTTTTACAATTGGAGCTTCTTAAGGCTTTTTTTTTTATATAAACTGTGGCATCCTAGTGGGTACAAATTTATATCAGTTTAATTGTCCATAAGTTCCTCAACTATCATGCCAGGAGTGCTAGGGTTAAAGACCTCCCCTCCCATGTGGGTGGTCCTAGACTCAGGAGTCCCACTTGCTTACTATTGAGACCCACACCTCACGAGAATTTTCATTCTATGTTTGGCTCTCTTAAAACAATGCCATGCCTTGTTTTTAACTATTTAAATAAAAAAGACAAAAATCCCATTCATTTAACATAACAATATTCTTCCCAGTACTAAACAAAATATTATTTTTACAATTACTATTAGCGACTTAAATATGTATAATTCACGTACTGCGTACCAAAATAGCATAGCCATAGTGTATCATAATCAAGCCAAGTTGCATACTCCGCACTTGTACCCAGACCATGACTAACGTTCTAGGTAACTATGTTGGTCCAATTGAAATTGTTAAATAATGCATTAGTAGCATAATATAGGCAATATATAGCATCATATTCGGAAAACAACTTGTTGCATTTTGTGTGAAGAGAGGAATTCTCATTCATATGTATAATAAGTTACCAGCCCATTTATATATAGGACTAAGACTATGAAAAAAAAGCTCAACTAACCTTTACAATAAAGAATAATTTCCTAATTATAGTACTATACAAGGCAACACTGGTAGCCAAATTTCCTCCAACAAAAGTACAATAGTTTGAAGTCAATCTTCGATTATCTAGAGATGCAGCTCAATTTGCATTAGCATAGGCCTCAGTGTTGGGATAGCCATGCTTTGGAAGAGTATGCCTCTTCTAAAGTTGGCTTTAAATATCTCAAAATACAGAAATCGGCTTTAAGATGAGAGTCACTAAGGTCATATATATACTGGCTAGCTAGACTCATAGCATATGTAATGTCTGGTTTAGTCTGTGAGAGATAAATCAATTTGCCAACCAACCTTTGATATTGGCCTAGATCAATTGGTTTCCAACACCTGTTTGTAATTTGTGATTAACCTCAAATTGGAGAGTTAGTTGGCTTATATTTTAGCATACATGTTTCTTCCAAAAAATCTGGAACATATTTCCTTTGAGCAATGAAGATCCTTTTACCAGATCTAACAACCTCTATGCCAAGAAAGTATCTCAAACCCCTCCAAATCCAAATCTTAAACTCTTGGTAATCAACACCATAAGTTTGTGTGTATCATTTTGCTACCAACCTAGCTTGCGTCCTACTGGTTTTTCTGCTACTAAAGAAGTAACAAGTTTCAAAGTCCCATTATTTGCCAAAGCTTTCATCTTCTCCACTATTGTTTACTTCCATTTTGGATCCTTATATGCTCCTTGCTAATTCTGTGGAATAGAAACAGACAGGATAAAAGCTCTATAGGAAGGAGGTACAAAATCATTGTATACAAATTGAGATAGAGGATGTTTGGTATAAAATCTCACACCTTTTCTAAGAGCAATGGGAATATCACTGTCACCAAAACATGATTACCAGTGGGGTCAGAATCACCTTATTTACTGTGGGGGATACATCAGAAGTAAAGGCAGTACAATTTATAGGAAGCTTGCCACATTGATTTTCAAGAATTGATTGCAAGGATGATGATTAGGTCATATTCTACCTAGAAAGGAACTCATATATCCGCCCTGTCTCAACCTTCTTTTGATTTCCTATCACATTCTTCTCACACTTCGGATGATAGATCTCACAGTAATCTAGTTGTCGCCACAAGTCATTTGATGCAGCATAGTATTGATTAATTGTCAATTTCCTTTACTTTGAGCAATAAACTTTGTTGCGAAGCTTATATACCTATGCAACAATCCTGTGTTAGGAGTACGTTCTAATAACAGTTTTCCATATTTTTGTTATAGTATCCAGCATCAAATACCCATTTGCAATCCTAGGCTCCATAGAGTTGATAAGCCAAGACAGAATCAAAGAATTTTCGGAGTTCCATTGATCGTAAGTGGCATTTAGAGGTGCTGGTGGGCTTTCGTATCATCCTAGGCTCCTAAGCTTTGATGAATAATAAGCATGACCTTGACCAAGCAAGGTAATTTGTATCATCAAGTTTAATTGGGCTATTTGCATGGAAGGGTTGTCATGCGAGGAGGCAACTTTAGTGTCCATGGTTTGCATGCCATCAACCATTGTTTTTCACCAAAAAATAGAAAATCAAGTATGAAATAAAAAAAAAACCTAAATAAGGTAAAAACAAGGAGAACAACCTTGTATTTGAAGGAATTATACTGGGATAATAGGCTAGGTAGAGGCGCAATAGAGGGGCGAAGCCTCCGAAGTACGGCAAAGTCAGCGGTTTGGCCAGAAATGGCGTCACGAACCGGCGTGTGGGAGAAGTGGCAGGAACTTGTGGTGGCGCGTGGACTCACACGCTTCACCGTATGACAATGGAACTTTGGGCACTAGCCGATCGACGAATGTTCTTGCTCCTCCAATGAGTGGTGACAATCACCTCCCTCTGTCCGATTGCCTAGAAGCTTAACCTAACCTAGCTTCTCTCTCTATTGCTTTTCTCTCTCTAACGTGTTTGGGCCAAAAAAAGGTCAGAAAAATGCTCTTGTACCATGTTGAGTTTTGTGTAAGGGAGGAATTCTCATTCAAATGTAAAAAAGAATGAGTTAGCTGATGGTTATTCCCCAGATACCGTCATTGCTTCTTCTCTGAGTTACAAGCTTATTTAGACATAGGACTAAGACTATAGGTAAAGAACTAAACTACCCTTTAATAAAGAATAATTTCCTAATTACACCATTACACGGGACAACACAACCTATGGAACATGAGAAAGAATTATAGTCTTTAGAAGTGAATTCTATACAATTTGATTGCAAATTATTTACTTTGTGTCATTGTTTGTTGTATTTTAGGTGCATTCTTTGTCCTTCACAGTGTGAACTGATTTCTTTCTTTATCAATGAAGTTTCTTTTATTATATGTAAAAAAAATAATAATTGAAGGTCAATTCAATTATGTATCGCTTTTGTATTATGCCAATAAAGGGTACTGATTATGGCTACTGTAGTTGGCATTGCTTCTAAAGAGAATTTTGAGTAGACTGATTTGATCCATATAATTTCCATAGGGTTGATGATCTGACAATCCTTGGATTCCCTTGCCTCTGTCATTTTATCGACATCTTTATTCCTGGGAATCTTGTTGTTTGTTTGATTATGATATTTAAAAGAACTGGAATTTTTTTTTATTAAATTTCTAACAGTACAGTTGTCTGTTAGTTGTTCATATTAGCCTGATATCTTATTATGGACACAAAATATGAGTAAGCTTGCTTGACAATATGCAATGCAATATTGGCAATAACTAGGAGTAGCTAATTTTATTATCGTCAATCAAATATTTAGCAAGGCTTTTTATTTGCTGATCCATTGAGTTTAACCGCAGGTTATCTCTTTTGTATTACTCAGATTCTTGAAGCGCCGAATGAAGAAGAAGTTACAATACTTCTGGAGATATTTGGGTGATTTTCTGAGCGTTCTTATTATGGTTCTATTTATCACTAAAATTTCATTTTTGTCAGTATGATAAAAGGAAAATGTAACTTTAAAAGCCTTGTATTGTTGAATTTCATATAAACTTCTTATTGGTTTGGTTATATACAGGCTCTGCCTTACAGGAGAAAAGGAAGTTCATAAAGCAGTTATGAGCAAAATACTGGATTTAGCATCAACTTTCTCTAGTTATGAGGATGAAGTATTGGTATGTCCTTATCATTTGTTAAATCTCACTCAATATGGCTAGTGTATAAGAAGCTCCTGCTTAATTATTTTGGCAGCCATTTGCATGTTTTTCCTCATGGTTACAGTTACATTTGAATAAAAAATTCTCATTATTTTTCATTGCCAATCCCTTGCACCTTATTTACCTTTTTTCTTTTTGTTCTTGCTTGGAGATGTGATGCGAATGTTGGGAAGCTAACATAAATAAATAAAGTAAATAAAAAAAGGTCAAGAAATTAAGAATCTTAAAACTATGGTCCATATATGATATAGTCATATAGGTTTGTCTACGGTATAATAATATACCTCTAAATGCTTAAAGAGTATTATATATATATTTCAAATAAATTAGATGTTGCAATAATGTTTTACAATTTTATTCTCAGAGTAATTTCTAATTTGCAACTTTCTGGAATTTATGTTCAGAAGTTTTACCCCTTGGATAAGGGAAAATAAGGGGAGGAAAGAGAAAAAAGTGGAGGAAATAAGATAGGAGTTTAATTTTCGCTTGTTTGGGAAGAGGAAGGAAAATAATATTTTTCTTCCAACTCTTCAAATTAGAGGAAAAATAGAAAAATTTATGACATTGCGTAGGTGGAGGGGAAATTACTTTATTTTCCTCCTGTATCCAAATATAAGGAAGGAAAATAACTGTGTTTTGAAAATTTTCCTTCCTTATTTTCCTGCCTCCCTCCTTTCTTTTCCCAGATAAAGTGTAGGAGTTCCAAATACATAAAGGATGAGATATGATGTATTAGGTTACTAGATTGGGCAAGGTTCAGATTTGAGAAACTTTTTTTTTAATCTTTGAAATGTTTATGGGCTTTAGCTTTCTTTAACAAAGCAAGAAGAAAATACTTTTCATTGATAAGGAAAGATTTTAATTCTTTAGTATCTATCATATGGTTGGGGAATATTGTTTTCTTTGGAATGAACCATTTATTCGTATCGATATTTCTATTTCTTTATATTTTTGTATTATTTATGATGATCATTTGCTTGTCATTTCATAGCAGATATTCATTAGTAGATTTTTTATTTTTTGCATGGTTAAAAACTTGAACCGTTAGCTTTCTTATTGAAAAAGGTTTCAATAATATGATCTTGTATCTCAATCTAAACCATAAAAGTTTAATATTTTATAATTTAATTGTAGAAGAAGGTTGTGTTTATTTAACTTATGGTTCCCTTTGAACTTTTCCCTCTCTTTAGGTAAAACGAGAAGAATTGCTCCAGTATGCTCAAGCTGCAATTTCAGGATTGAAAATAAATGCTGAAAATGCAAGGTGGTTAACAATGTACATATTTCACAGTTTCATATGTCAGCTTTGATGAGCCTAAACCTTTTGATTTTGGTTTATTTCTATTATTATTGCTGGCATTATGAACAAAATTGGCCAGCCTATTCTACACAATGAGTATGCATGCTCACACAGATAGTGATGGAACAAAAGTAACAAAGTTTTGTGGTTTCAAACTATTTTGGATCAAATTAATGCTACCTGAACTTTTAAAACAGTTTTGATATTATCCACTTTTGCAATATTTCATTGGTTCTTTGAATTAGTTCTTTAAGAACCTCAGTGTTGGTTGGGGAAATTAGACTTTTAAGATATTTATTTAACTCTTGGCTAAGGTAAATTCTATCTCATATCACTATCAAGCTATATGGCATATAATCTGAATCACGAATCATCTCTTGACATTTCTGGTTTATTATACATAGATTTGCTTCATTTTTTTTTTCAATTGAAAACAACATAATTCTTTTTCAATGTCTTTCATGTTCCATTCTCTGCCCTCAGAATAGATGCTGAAGCTTGCAATCTGATGGAAAAACTAGATAAAATGAAGCCATTCCATCAGTCTCCGAATGTAGCTAGAGAAAAATCTCCAGAAGAAACAACTGTTGTAACAAAAAAGGTGAGGCTCCTCCAAACATTCATTCATGCCATTGCCATATAAATGCAATGTGTAACTCTTTAGTTAGATATTTCAGTGATGGCACGAAGAAATATTCAAGATAGTTTTAAAAATGTTGAGTTTGATTGGTACATATAGCCGTGACATTTAGCATTTAAATTGTCTTCGATGTTTTTTTATTTCTCTCCCAAGATCTTTACTACTTAATATCACTTAGAATGGTCATATTTTATGAATCGGTTGAGATTGTGAAGTAAGAGTTTAGAATCCCTTTCTATATGGAAATATTTTTCCGAGCTTTTAAATTTGCTTTGTTTAGTCTCTTTTAGCTTGTACTGCTACTTATTATTGTAACTTCCGAATATGAATGCATGTGATTAATAAGTAGGTAGGTTAAATTAAGATTATACAATTGGTAAATTTGTTGGTAGGTTAATTTTTAAGATACCTTTTTTTTTTTTCCTTTATCCATGTTCCCTTTCTCCTTGTTTGCAAAATCTTTTAATAATGTCCTTTGTATTTTACACCTATGGTGCATGAGAACTTCTAGCTATGAACATTTTTGAGTGTCCATTCTCCCAAGTAAAATGCTGTTTCCCTGTGTAAAATTGTGTTTCAAACGTTGTCTCCTGTGTCCATTTTTGTGTTTCTGCAATTCCACGTTGCCATTTCTATGCTCAATAGTTTCGTACTTCTTTCATTCATGCGTATTACTTATTTGAGTCTAGGATATTGGGATATACTATCTTATTTGCCTCAACTATTATTCTTGTCTACCAAAAGCTATGGTTGGATGTTTGTTGTTTGTTAAAGTCCCACATCAATTGTTGTAAGATTCATATATTTAAAGAAAAATCACAAAAATGAGGTAGCTTTACCTTGTCGAACGTATTACAAACGAAAGGGTAAAGGTGAATTGAGTAAGAGGAAAGAATCTATAGGGTGAAAATGTGTGATGTGGGCTTTCTTTGGCTTGAGCCAACCAATGCTAAAAGATTAGTTTTAAACAATTAGCTAGCTAGCTTGCCATCCTTATATGCCCTTTTTGGGTTTGTTATTTAATCAATGCCCTTTGTGGATTCGGTATTTAATCAATGTGGGATTCTTAACACTCCCTCTCAAGTGTATCCAAAATTGGACTTCCAGTTGATACTTGAAACTTGAATCCTCCTCTTGAAATTGAATTGGGCCTTTTGCCCTTGAAATTGAATGGGCCTCGCTGGGATTGGACATCCAGACAAGGACCCAAATTGAAATGCAGCGGCAATAACGAAAATAACTGAACCCGGGCTGGACATGCTCTGATATCATATTATAAATGAAAGGGTAGAGGTGAATTGGACAAGAGGTAAGAACGCATGAGGTTAAAATGTGTGATGTAGGTTTACTTGGGCTTGCGCCAATCAATGGTAAAATATTAGTACTAATTAGCTAGCTTGCCACTCTTATATGTCCTTTGTGGGTTCAATATTTAATTGATGTGGGATTCTTAATAAAACACAATAAATATTTTTTCATTACATCCCTAGGTTTCATAATGATTTGTCAATTTAAGAGTTTCTAGAATACATGGGGCAATTTCTAAATCAAATGAAATGATGTATTTCTTTGATCAAATTGGGAGTTGATTTCTTTAGTTTTCAAGTAGGCCCTTGAAGAGGCACTTGGACAAATTGAAATGTGTTCAGCTTTGGAGTCACTCTTACTGAAGAAGAAATCTTTGAGAAATGGAGATTCTCCAGATTTGCATGCTGAAAAGGTACAGTGAATTTTAGCAATATCATCAAATCAATTGATACATTCATTTTTCTATAACTTAATTCTTTATAATCATCAATCAAGGTTTGGACTAACTAGTTGTTAGATTCCTATTTAACTTGTGGCAGAAGGGATTCAGGTATCTCTATGATCAAAGTGTCATACTAAATCTTTTTTGATATGCACTAAACTAAGCATCACCTTAGTATTGTTCCCAAGGAGCAACCCACAATTATATCTCATCAATTTCTGACATTATTTTAAGTTTTGCTCTTTGAAATGATATTTTGCATTGTGAGTTGAAAGTGCTGACAAACTAGTATCTCTAGGACTAAGCAATCTTCCATTTTCTAATCTCTTTGATGATGATTTTTTGTAATTCTCAAGTTGTGTTTATTTCCAAATGTCTAGTTTGCCTGAAAACCTTCCGAATTCAGTCAACTGCTAAGCTACAGACATAGTGCTAGAATTTTAGTACCATGTCGACCTCTATTGTATGGGATACAACTCTTTAAGCCTGATAATTTACATGGTTGAAGTATGCTTATTATAAATCAAGCACAAGTGGCATTTTCTTGTTTTGTATTCTTCCTAGAAGTAGTTCATAAATTAACTCAACTCTGATAAAAAGTCTGAAACTCATAATATTGTTCATTGCATCATAGAAACAAAAGAAACTATAGATCATGTTCATTTCATAATCATAAATATTTTTTAACTTTCTTTTTTGTGTTTTGGGATATCTTTTAACATTTAAGTAAATAGTAAATGGGTATTTCCGTGGAAGTGCTTTTTAACTATTGCAAGCTCACCAATAGAGAGAGAGTTTTTTGTAACTCTGCAATTTTTCTTTATTCTTTTAGGTCCTTTTTTGGCTTATTTTATCATAATATGCCACAACTACATGATCTATACTTCATTTTTCTACAGATACATAAACTGAAAATTTTATCAGAGTCTCTTCTCAATTCTACGGCAAAAGCTGAAAGACGTATTCTAGATCACAGGTTCAGAAAACTTGAATGTTTTTATGTGCAGAAAACATGTTTATATGCATGCTTATGACCATTAATTTATCTCTCTCAAAAGCTCTTTCACATGCATTCGCATGTTTTTGTTTTTGTTCTAGTAATACTTGAAAATTTTAGTTGCTCTATTGCTGCTTACTAAATTATCATAGATTATAGATTAGAATATGATAGTTGGGCATTGTCAATTTTGATATGTTACAAGAATCTGAACAAAGCAACTATCTCAGATGATCATGTCTTCCCTTGTCAGAATAGTTGCTTCTGTTTTCCTCTTATATGGTGTGTTCATTGTATGACTTTGAAATATTAGCACTATTACCATACAAGTACCATGTCTTCTACATAAATCCATTTAGAGTTTTCTGTTAATCTATGAGTGTCAGTTGTGGGTTTAAAAAACTTTCTTTTTGGCATTTAAATGGAAAAATAATGAATATCTTTTATCTCATATCTCCTACCAAGAATCACCGATAGTCACATTTTCCAATACATTTATTTATTATTTTAAAGAGAAAAAAAACTCGGTATATGGTCTCCCACAAATCATAGTTACATGTTCTAATCCACCCATCTAGATGTCTATTGTATTTATTGCGTTGCACCATTTTTCTTTTCTGTGAATGAGAAGTTGATGTAGAGCCCTCTACCAAAAATATCATGATTCTACTAAAACCTAAGAACTTGCAGATGTTGCTTATGTGGAGGAATAGAGTTGAAAATGGAAGATTGCCACTATTCAATCACAAAAATTTTCTGCTGGTGGAATGACTAAAGGAAGAATAGTAGTTGGAAATTGATCATCCTCTCCAGCATAAGTTTGGGCCACAATGATAACTTGAGTCTTGCCTATGGGGGAGATATTCATTGTCTCACGTGTCCTCTTTGAAGTGTTCGACCTGGAATGGTGTTTAGGCTTAAGAAAACCTAAGAAATAAATAAGGAATATAGTAGAAATCAGATGTCCTTGCTCCATGTTTTTATAAGCCCTTCTAGTCATACCAATGGCTTACTACACTTCTACTGTTTCAAATCATCTAGGTCCACTTTGCTTTTTTTTTTTTTTTTCCCTCTTCTTCCCTAGTACTCCATCTGTCTCTTTTCTTCTTTCTCTAATCTCAGCTTTCACTTCCTTCATCTTTCTTGTCTTTTATTTTTGTTTCTTATTCCTATCTTTTTTTCTTATTCTTTATAACTCTGCACTTTATCATGTTTCCTACTTCTCTCGCCTTTGCTTACTTCTTTACTTTTGGGATGCAAAATATTGATTTGTTTTCATTTTTTTTATAAGAAGTTTAGTACAATTACTAGTCTTTGTTAAGGAGGAATACACTCTTTTGTATGTAAAACAAAATATTATGTGATGGAAAATGTAATGGAAATAATAATCAGGAAAAATAACAACATTCTTAAAACAGAAAAAATTTACATTTTGAAATTTCTTACTTTTCTAGAGTATTAGATCCAGTGATTGAGGGTCTATGGCTGACCTATATTGTACACTATCATTTAGCTATTGCAATTTTCTTTTCCTCATAGCAGGTCAAATTTATAGGAGAGTAACTGTAGCATTAGTCATGGTATAAAAGATACCTCAGAGGCTTATAAGGTCCATTTACAAGTCAAGGCCATAAGGGCTGATATGAGATCCTTGCAACGTCATGACATGCTCAATTATCTCTAAACATAGTTATATTAGGTTCTTTAACAATTGTTATTGCTCACCATATGTATTTCAAACCCCTTATCCATATCTAGTTACTGGCTTTGGTACACAACTGTTATTGTTCACATATTGTTTGTGGATCGGTGGATTTCTCCTACTTGGTGCTGTTGCACATGCAATCATTTTTATGAAGAAACTATGATCTAACTACTCGATACGTACAATCTATTAGATTGTGTTCTTAGGCATTGGATACCTTATGATCCGTTGCTAGATTTCCTTCTCATAGTCACATCAAATTGTATAGATTTTGAAGATCATCTTTTCCATTAAGTTCTGGGATATCCATAACACTGTGACATGATTAAAACAAAGTCTTCAAATTGTAACACGATTGCAAAACTAAAGGTCTTGAAATCCAGAGTATTGGCTTAATTAGTAAGTAGAATCTCTTCCTACCTTATTGATTAGGGTTTGATTCTTGAAAGTAGACCCATTTATGAATTCTCTAACTCCAATGTGTGTGCCTATGCCGTTTGCCCTTGATTGGACCAAAGAGGTGAACTTTATCGTTAAAGTGGCGCATGATATGGCCTATAATGTCATGTTACTAATAAGCGCATGATATGGCCTATAATGTCATGTTACTAATAAGTAAGGTTTGGAAATGCAAAACATGCTAATATATACATGCATCTATTGTTATTCGGCCTTAATAATTGCAAGGAATATTTTTGTTTTGAGTCCATTTTGAAATAGGTCTCAGAAAGAAGAAACAGTGAACTATCATGCAGCTAAATCCAGCGAAGTTAGCCAGCTTGAGAAGGTGATCTTTCGTTTAGCATTGATGTCTCTTCCCTTTTTCTTTTTGAAATTGCATTAATGTTCTCTTCTTATTAAAATGCTTATTAATTTCATACACGCGATGCATGTAACTGACAGGATTTGGATGCATGGTTTTGTATAAATTTTTAACATATGAGTATTTTTAAAAATTAATTGTTGCACACATACCAATATAATTAATAGTATAGCAAACTATTCACAGCAAACATCTAAATGATGATCTAATGAGTTTTTATAAATACCAAAATATAAGTATTCAAAGTAGATTTCACTAATTTACTCTGTATTTCCGAAACCATTTGTCTATGTAAACTTCTGAACAAGGCCAGTAAGGGGACAAGGGAGAGTCTTGGTGCCAAAAATCTTGAGATTAAACTCAAGTGAGAGTCAAAATAAGAAAAAAATTGTTTAATGTAAAAAATAATACGAAATATTAGTTTAAAATGTTACAATATGATTGTTAATTACTGTGTGTTTGATTGATTATCTTATATATGAATATATGCTAAAATATTAATTTGTGAAATCCAAAATTTATGTGATGATAGAAACTATTATATTTATTTTATTTATAAAAATTCATATACTTAGAAATTCAGTAATATGAGGTTATTAACTAAATTTAGTAGTGTTGATGTAGTCCCATATTAATAGAATCTGGATATATTAAAAATGTTAATTGAGCTCAAGGTAGAAGACAAAGAAAACAAGAAGAAGAAAAGATAAAGTTGCTGCAAAAATATTTTCATTAAGTTGCAACTTTTTTTACAGCTCAGAGTCCAATATATATGCTAAGTCTACTATCTTAAAAAAACTTACTAAAGTAAAATACTAACAAGAGTAAAAGTAAAAGACATTTACAATGAATAAAAATAAATAAATTACATTTTCTCATTTTTATTTATTTACACTCCCACTCAAGATGTGCATACAAATTGTGTATGCTCATCTTGCTCAACAAAGACTCATGCTATGATGATAACAAGGCCTTAGTAAAAATATTGGTCAACTGTTGCTGTGTTCTGATATGGATTGGGCTTATTAAACCTGACTGCGCCTTTTCTTTGATGAAATGGCAGTCTAGTTCAATATGCTTAGTCTTGTCGTGAAAAACAAGATTCTTTGTAATATGTATGGCTGACATATTATCACTATACATGACACCTTGACCTTGATGTTTGATTCCAAAATCTCCAAGCAAGTTAAGCAACCAAAGTGCTTCACAAGTAGTTACTGCCATGGCTCTGTATTCAGCCTCTGCTGAACTCCTGGAAACCACTCCCTGCTTTTTAGACTTCCAGCTTATCAAAAGATTTCCAAGACAAATACAAAAACCGGTCAATGACATCCTAGTTTCATTACACCTTCCCAATCACTATCAGCATATGCCTTCAACTGTAATTCTGAATTTGCAGAAAAGAAAACTCCTTGACCTGGTGAGTTCTTCAAATATCTCAAAACCTTGAAAGCTGCATCCATATGAACCTTTGCTGGCTTATCCATAAACTGGGAGAGTACATGTACAGCACAGCACATATCTAGCCTAGTAATGGTCAGATATAATAATTTTCCCACCAAGGCTCTATATTCAATAAAGTCAGAAAGTACATTTTCAGTAGAGTGCATTAGTTTATGATTGACTTTCATTGGTGTTCTACATGGTTTTGCACCTAATTGGCCATAATGTTCCAGTAGCTGCAAAGTATACTTTCTTTGACTCATTGATGTACCCAAACTTGACCTAGCTATCTCCAAACCCAAAAAATACTTCAAACTCCCTAAAATCTTTGAGTTTAAAGTATGTCCTTAGATCTTCTTTAAATTCTTTATCAAATGTTCATTATCACTTGCAATAACTACATCATCAACACAAACCAATAATGCCAAATAACCATTTTCTGACTTTTTTGCGAACAAAGAATAATCTGCTTTAGATTGTGTAAACCCCATTCTCAGGGGAAAATCACAAAATTTCAAGTTTCATTGTCTTGAGGCCTGTTTTAAATCATATAGGGATTTTTGTAATTTGCGTACAAGCCTGCCTTCATTCTTATTACCTTTTTGAACACTTTGGATACCAGATTCACTCAAACTCTCCCCCTGAATGTGGTATCCTTGAGGGATATCCATGTAAACTTCCTCAAATAAATCCCCATTTAAAAAAGCATTATTGATGTCAAGTTGAGAAAGAAACCACCCTTTTATGGCTACTAAGGCTAAGAAAAGCCTAACGGTTTCGTGTTTAGCAACGAGACTAAAGGTTTCTTGATGATCAACACCCTCTTTGATTATACCCTTTAGCTACCAACCTAGCTTTATACCTCTCAACAGTCCCATCTGCAATGATTTTATATACCCATTTACAACCAATAGGAACCTTGCCCTTAGGTAATGAAACAATGGACCAAGTATTATTAGATCGCAAAGCATCAGGCTCTGCTTTTATAGCTTGCTGCCAGTGATCAAATTGGATTGCCTGACTAAAGGTAATTGGTTCAAAAGTAGAAGAAACAGAAAAGATAAAGCTTTATAAAAAGGAGAAAGTCTATGATAAACTAAATGGTTTTGAATGGGATAAGAAGTGCAGAAATTTGCATTTGAGGAATTAGAAAAAGAATGATGATACTCTTGAAGATATAAGGGAAGTTTAGTAGGTCTAGAGGATCTTCTAAGAACAGGTTCAGATTCCGAAACAAGTTGAGAAACTGGTTCAGTTGTAGGAGTAATGTCAGAATTTGATGTGGGAATAGAGGCAGAAGTTGATGGATCAGGTAGAGGTATTGTGGGATTAGATGAGGGTTTATGTGAAATAGGCAATGAAGAAAATTGGAATGAGAATAAGGTTGGAAAGAATCAAAAGAAAAAGAAAAAGTATCAGTGTTTGGAAGAACAGAAACAAAATTAGGAGCAACTGAAGTAGACTGGAAAGGAAGTATATGTTCAGAAAATTGAACATCTCTTGAAATGAAAGTAGTTTTAGTTTCCAGATCATATAATTTGTAACCTTTGACATTAGGTGGATAACCTAAGAAAATACATCTTTTGGTCCTAGAGTCAAATTTCTTTCTGTGATTACTAAGGTTGACAGCAAAACAAAGACAACCAAAAGATCTAAAGTGAGCATAGGAAGGTGCTTGTTCAAAAAGAACTTGATAAGGAGTTTTATTTTCTAAAGTGGATAAAGGAATCCTATTGATGATGTAAGTGGCAGTGGAAATAGCATCTCCCCAGAAATAAAGTTTTGCATGAAATAGAATTGCTCTAGCTACATTCAAAACATGTTGATGTTTACACTCAAGAATTCCATTTTGTTGAGGTGTGTAAGAGCAAGTAGTTTGATGCATAACCCCCTTAGAACTATAAAAGGTAGGTAAGTGAAATTCACCTCCATTATCAGTTCTAAGTATCTTAATGGGCTTATGAAATTGTATATTGATAAGATTGAAAAAATGAGAAAGTCATTGTGAGACCTCAGACTTATGTTTCATTGAATAAACCCAAGTACATCTAGATTTGCGATCCACCAAAGTAAGAAAATAATGATGGCCTTGTAAATCACATTGAGAATAGGGTCCCCAAACATCACAACAGACAAGACCAAATAATTTCAAAACAGAATCTGTATGAGAAGGAAATGACAATCTTTTCTCTTTAGCTTTAAAACAAGTCATACAAGGATCATAATGCTCTTGGGGAATATCAATATGACAATGTTTTATTCTATCTGTAGGAATATGACCTAATCTATGATGCCGTATATCAAGAGATATACCACAAGAAACATTAGAACGAGAAACAAGCAAAGTAGGTAAAGCATGGACTAAACTAGTATTTACATTGAGAGAGGAAGAATGTAAATGAACTTGAAGAAAGTACAAGCCTCTTGCACTTTAGCCAGTCCAATCATCCATGGTGACAAGACCTGAATAAGGCAGATATGAGAAAGACATATGAGATAGAGACCACGATTTTGAGTTAGTTTGCTGATTGATATGAGATTGAATGTAAACTTAGGTATTAAAAGAACATTATGGAATATCAATTTAGAATTGATATAAATAGTACTTATCTGAGTAACCTCAACCTTCATACCATTTGGCAAGCTAACATAACAGTTGGTTACAGGTTTATAGTCGCTACAAAATTTAGGAGAGCAAATTATATGATATGTAGCCGGAGTATCTCCTATCCATGGAGAAATCAAAAATTGTGTACTCAAAAATTTAAGCAAGGTTTCAGTATGAATAGGAGAAAAAATTGAAGAAGATATACCTACATAGTTGGAACAGTGTTGATCAGTAACAACAGCAGAAGTACCTGGAACTTGATGAGATGCAATCTGAAATTCTTGGTGAGAAACTGTGTTAATCAACTCCAACAACTTACGTACTTGATCATAGATTACATGTAGGCTTGGTATTGATACTGAATTGAAGGAACCACTAACATCCCCAGATTGAGGTTTATCAATCTTTGGTGAAGAGACTTGACAAGCTTTTTCAGCTTTTGGTGCTTGAAATGACTGATTGGTGTAATTAACCGATTGGCCAAACCAAGGTGCTTGATTGCGAAACAGATGGTTGTCCAAATTTAAATGGTTTGCCCCCTCCTTTAGCCATATTAAATTTGACGGATGATGGATATCCAATTAACCTATAATAGCTATCTTTCATATGACCTGGCTTGCCATAGTAACTGCACACCAACTCAGATTTTCCTTTCTTAATAGACATTACAGCTCCATCAACAAAACTCCATGTTTGAATCAAATTACTTCTTTGAGTTTCCTTTTTAAGTATCATGTTATAGGCCTGTTCTAAAGTTGGAAAAGGTTTCATCAAGACAATTTGTGACCTAACTGCTTGAAAACTTTCGTTTAGCCCATTCAAGAACTTAAAAACACAATCCTTCTGTTGTGCATCAATACAGGGTTGAAAACATGTAGAATTACATTTTCCACATGCACAGTAGGGTTTTGGCCTAAAGCTTGTAAGTTCTTCCCAAATAGAGTTCAATTCAGTGAAATACCACAGAGTTTGTGCTTTGTGAATTGCACAAAACATGTAGTAGATGGGCAATACGAGAATCATCAGGATGTGCAAACCGTCGATTCATTTTGTCCCAAATTTATCAAGCCTCCTCCAAAAGGAAAACCATTGACACAATTGAAGGAGAAATTGAGTGAAGCAACCAAGCCACTATCAAGTTGTTGCATCTCATTCAAGCAGCAAATTCTATAGAATTAGAATTTGGCTTAAGGATTGAACCATCCAAAAACACTAATTTGTTCCTCCTTGACACTGCTAGAAGAAAAGAGCGCTTCCAAGTGACGAATTATGTGAAGTAAGCTCTAGTGTGACAATAACTGAGTTGTGATTGTCAAAATGGTGAAGAAAAAAAAGGTAAAGCTGGATAATCAATGGGATTGAGAGTCACCATTCTTGGAGAAACCCCTAAAATTTCTTGAATTAGGAATTAGGCAAACAAGAACTCAGCGGAAGAAAGTAAAGAACCCAAAGGTTGAAGGAAGAAACTTAATCCAACAAAGGCAAAAGTTTAATTGATTGAAAGAAAAAAAACCCAAAGCTCTGATATCATGTTAATTGAGCTCAAGGTAGAAGTTGAAGAAAACGAGAAGAAGAAAAGATAAAGTTGCTGCAAGAATATTCTCATTAAGTTGTAATTGTTTTTACAGCTCAGAGTCCAATATATATGCTAAGTCTACCATCTTAACAGAACTTATTAAAGTGAAATACTAACAAGAGTAAAAGTAAAAGACATTTACAATGAATAAAAATAAATAAATTGTTTTTCTCATTTTTATATATTTACAAAAAAAAGAGGTGATTTACCTGATAAAGAAAACAAATTAACTAATTAAATTTAAATAAAGGAATAAATAATTAAAGACCAAGGTAGATTATCGTTAATTTATAGCAAGGAAATGATTAGGAAGGTATGTCATCATCTGATTAATTTGTTGCAAGATACTGAAAAATGTTTCCTGGCTTTTCTAGGATTTGGAAGTGGAAATTGAACAACTTGAGAATGAAAGAGATGAACTTGAAGCTGCATTAAAAAAGGTTTCTTTTATAATCTGAATATTTTATATTTTATCTTTAAAGTAAAAATACATTTTCTGTGAATTATTGAAATGCCTGGTATTGCCTAATTAAATCTATCTTAATTACCCGTCCTTTATGCCTTCTTTGGGAGGACAGAAAGTGGGAGGAAAGGAAATGGGTGAAAAATGTAATTTGATTAGATACATTTATTTCTCTTAAGAAACTAATGGTCGATATTTAATATAGATATATTATCCACCTATTTTTATTTGTCCCACTTTCAACTCTCCCAAACAAAGTCTTAAGTTGTTGCATATTGCAGGTCAATGATTCATTGACTACATGTCGAGCAAAGCTTCGCAATGCTAGGGAAGAACGAGAACAATTTGATGAAGCCAGTGATCAAATTTTAGTACATCTTAAAGCCAGGGTATTGTTTCCTTTATTCATTCTTGGGTCCTGTTATGTATTATAAACATTGCAATCTATTTTTCAAATTCATGCCTATTTTATCATTAGACTATCTATATTTTATTTAGCATTTTCCTATTGAAGATTTCCTTGGTATTCAGGAAGAAGAGCTCTCGAAGTCAATTTCATCATGTAGAAGAGAAGCAGATGTTGTCAGTACATGGATAAATTTTTTGGAAGACACTTGGGCAATACACACTACAAGTATTGAGCAAAAGGAGAAGCAGGTCAAGTATGTCCGAATGGTTCCTTTAGTCGACAGATCTCTTTGTAAAAAAAAGAAAAAAGAGATTGTTTTTCCATTTTGAATCTCTTTCTAATATAAAAGTGAGCTCTTTAGAATGATTTCTTCATGAAGTGAGATTATGATGGTTTGGATACATACATTGATGTATACATAGATGTTCTACTGTAGAAAGTTGAACACATAAATGTTACAGGAGTTAAAAAAGGGAAGGGTATATGGTTAAAAATGACATGGAGAGAAGAGTAGTGAATAAGAATCTAAAGGCCACATGAAATGGGAAGAAAACATCTATAAAGATGACCTCAATTAAGTTGAGATGAACCTATGCTTCATTCAGTAAAATAATACGATATAAATTCATGAACAAATTATTTCTATTAGTTTAGTATTATCGAGTTCCGTAAAATTTAGGCCTTGGGAATGAAATTTTCATTTTTCAGATATACCAAATGTAATTTTTAAATGAATTGGACAATTTTATGAAATTTATTTATATCTATTAGGCATAAGACCTAATTGAGTTGAGCAGGGTGTTGATCAATCAATTTTGTTTATTCAAATTCTATCATTTGATATATATCTTCTTTTCTTTCTTATAAATGCATGTTCAAGTGCTGAGTTGGAGAAATATGGAGAATATTTAACAAATTTGGTTGTTCATCTTTTTACATTTTGCAAGGTACTGATACACTCACCCTTGTTGATTGGTCTCTATGATGTGTGTTCTCAAACAGAAAGTTATTATATTTCTGCAATTTATCCATGAATTTAGGAACAGTTGGGGCCTTTCCTCATCCGTCTTAGAGGACTTGTGGCGGTATTGCGGTCATTTCAGGGGTACGTGTTGTATTTCTTTTTTATGTTTATTACTAAGTCAAATGAAAGCTAAAACTATTGTTTCCACATCAGGTCAGAGATAGTACCTATTGTAAACGATGATGAGACAAAAGCAATAAATGAAAGGAGAAATCTTGAGAATGAGTTCTTGGATTGGGAAGCCAAGGTATGAATGTGATTTTCGTAATTTTCTTGGATAGTTTAATTAAAGGGTCAAAAGGTTTCAACTTTTATATTGTTTCTTTATTTGATTAAGGATTTTGTCAAACTTTTGGTTTTTGTCATTTCAGTTTCTAACTATCTTAAGCACGGTTGAAGGAGTGAAAAGGCATTATTACTATGGAACTAAAGGCGTTAGCAGGTATATCAGTTTTTATTCTTTGACCTTGTAACTTAAAAAATTTGTCTTTCAATCAAAACCTTGCAAAAGACATTATTCTACTCTAATTTAACGGGGGAAAAAAAGCTGTACTTATACTCACTAGATCAAAATTAAAATGGAGCATAACTTTTTATAGCCATCACTTGTTCCAAAATTAAAATGAATCTTCAAACTCAAATCTATTGATTTTTGATCAATTTCTTCTTAACTGCCAAAAAATGGCGCTATTTTGATTAAATGGGTCAGTTACAATTAATTAAATTTAAGGTAAAACAGTATATAAATGCTTAAGTTTGGGTACAACTGTAGTTTTCTGAAACAGTTTGTATCCTTTTTCTTTTTGTTATTGAGTCTTATTTTTTTTATTTCACTTCACATAAACAAATGAATCCCACATTTTGAAATTTGATGGCTTAAAATACACTTTAGGAAAGACGATGAAAGGATCAAAGAGCTAGTTGATGTACTTGAAAAAGTGAGAGAAGAATTTGAGTCCATTGAAAGACCATTTCTGCAAGTTGAACATCCAATACAGAAACCAAAGTCGCCATTAAGTTCGCCTCACGGTCAATCTCCTAGGTACAAACAGATGAGTCTAGCAAGAAAACACACCAAGAAAACAAAATCATCCTTAGTTAATAGAAATCAGGCTCCTGCATTGGTGGAATTGGAACACCTAGAATCTGATTTTGGAGAAGACGACACTGGCTATTTTGATGAGCTTGGAGAATGGGAATTTGATCAACTTGAAAAGGAGGCCAATGTAACCAACTGACCATCAACTGATGGTTATGACAGGAAAATGTATAGAAAAATGATATGAAAATGGCTGATTGTATCGGTCATGGTGACTATGATTCGAACAGTTAACGGTAAACTACTTAAACATCTTATATATAAGAAATAGAGTATTTTGGTTATCTATATTTTCACTTTCTAACAATGTTGTACTTTACAAGCCTAGATGAACAAGGGCTTTCCTTTTTGAGTAGGAAACAAGCGTTATTATACACAAATGTATAAATTCTCTCCTTTGACAATGTAATGTAGATACCTCTATACAAATGTAACTTTTCCAACGTCAAAGTATGATTCTTTTGCTTTTGCTTTTCCATGTATTATATTTGTAAATGTGTCTCCATGCTTAGTGCAGCATTCAGGTAAAGTCTTTCTAACCATGTAAGAATTTTTGTTTTCAAAATCACACTATTAAGCCCCTACGTTTTATTTTTCTTCAACAAATCCAATCTTTTTAGAAAAAGATTCTTCCATTTTTGGTTTCTCTAATATAAAAATATAGAATATTATTTTTAATTTCGGAAATGGTAGAATAATCATAAAGTAATAATAATAATAAAATAAGAATCAATTAGCGATGGTTTCTCTAAATTGATGACACGTCTCCTGCTGACAATAACAATAACAATCACCCAAAATCAATAATAAATCATCCCAACAAATGTAGTATTGTCCAACAATAATTATAATAAGAAAAGAAAAGATGATAATGGGTGATTGGGTAATGACAATTATTACTTAGATGAATTTTTTTCTTTTTTTTGTCAATTAAACTTGAAGCCAAACAGTTGTCCACACGTGTCACTTTATTATTATAATCAACAATTACATCCATGTTAAATCAATAATATACCATTAATACTCCGTCCAAGGAGTTTCATAACCTTGACTGGTGATGGACGTCCGGTAAATACCGGTAACTTTTGAACTACCAATTATCATATTGGTTTAAAATTTTATTAACAATATCCATTCTAAACTCGTTTATTCATATCTGAATTCGTTTAAAATTTTACCATTTGTGTTCATTGTAAATCCGTTTAAAACTCTTAAACGAATTGGATATCCGCACATTTAAACTATCCAAACCCGAATTTATTTAAAATATATTTTTTTACTAATAAATGGGTAGGGTATCCGTGGATATTCATGGCCAAAGCCGTTTATTATAGCGGGTAATGGATATTTTGTACTCAAAACTCATATCCATTGCAGGTGGTAATTTCACTATTCATATCTATTTAAAACCCATTTATAATTATCTATATTCTCATTAAACAAATTGAAACAGAGCGGATATCCTAAAATACCGGTCTCACTTCCATCCCTAACCTTGAGGAGATGTAATAATCATGATTTCATGTTTCAAAATTAGGCGTGGAGAATAATTATAATGCTAGTGCAAAGTAACTATGGAATTAATGGTAAAAATCGAAAGTCAGATAGAAAATTGGTAAGATGCAATATAGATGTAATATTGAGAGTCCTATACTCATTGTTACACAATTAATTTTAAAATAAATTGTATAAGGTTTAGGTTTTAAAAATATGGTTAAGACCTTGTCATTGAAAATTCAACTAATATTATTATTTTTTGGAAATTATTACTCATGAGTTAGCATGTGAGGAAGGGTGAAATGTTGTGTTGCAAACTCTTTACAATTAAGTCAAAGAATTAGATTTTTTTTAATTTAATACAAATGATTGACATAAGTTAAAATAAGAAATGTAACAAATCTAAATATAACGTGGTATTTTAGCTTTTTATATGCAAATGAATATTAAAAAAAAGGAAAAATACAATTAAGTCTTTGAACACAATATACTCACTTTTTGAATAGAAAATGCTAATCATTTAGATAGAATGGTCCAAGAACGAGTAAAAGTAAAAGTTAGAGATGTCATAACTATTAATTTTTCAAAAGTAAATGATTTTAAATGCTAATTTCAACATAATTTAGAGTTGGAGTTATATTTTATTAAAAAAAATTAAATTCAATTCAATTGATGCCTTGCAATAGTCATATTCATCTCTACCACTAGCAGTCACATTAATATAAATTATGATTCACAACATACATAAGTGGATGACAAAGTGAATGCGAATCGTTAGTTATAACATAATGTATTAAATGCTAATTGCAGTTATCTAAAATGCGTTTTTGATAGGAAAAAAAAGAAGAGAGAAATTGATTTTTTCGCAAAAATTTGAAAGGTGCAATCATTGGACTTGGGAGGACAGAATGGACACATGAATGGTAGGAAAGTCTGAAGTGTTACCCAAAAGATCAAAAAGAAAAAAAATGGTAAGGTACTTTACATCATCTACTCAGTTTCCAAAAGTGATGCCAGTGATGCTTAGCAATAGCCATTGAAGCTTTTTCCATCTTTTTGCAGTCTCATTTTTCAGCTTTCACGTCTGCTCACTAACCAATCATGCAATAGCGTGACCTTTTTTACACCTCATCCAGAAGCTACGTAAAAAGAAAATAAAAGCTGATAATTGCGGGAAGCCAAAGAATTAGTAGCCAGCAAAAAGCTCTGTTGCACTGAACCACAGGAAATGGCTGATCACGTGATGCTCATTTATCAAATAGATGCATATAACCAGAC
The DNA here is from genome assembly GCA_948099535.1 of Jatropha multifida. Lineage (NCBI taxonomy): Eukaryota > Viridiplantae > Streptophyta > Magnoliopsida > Malpighiales > Euphorbiaceae > Jatropha > Jatropha multifida. Next base: position 54,528 of record CANUEX010002302.1, read on the forward strand.
AAAACCTATAGCCTGCAACACAACGCTATATGTCATAGTAAGTACTATAACTTGCATGGGTACTCTTGTTATGATGATTCATTGATATGTAGTATAGGATAGAGCTCTTTCTTTGCCATTTTTTTTTAAATCGTAAGCTGATTTATATGGCTTAATCAGAATTTTGATTCAATATATAAATTTACCTTTAAACTTTGATTAAATAACCGAGTTTGAATTTTTATTACATCTGCTTAACTCACTCCATTGTAGTCTAATTGGGATTAGGAATTCATACACTACACCCTAGTCCCTAAGGTAAAGTTGTTTAATCCAAGCATTACCTCCTCAAGTGTGAAAGATTTGGAGCTTATGCTTATGCTTATGCTTGTTCTTGGTGAAGTCAACACTAACATCCCTGATTTACAATTCCAAAGACCTCACCTCGTTTTGACCAAGTCAAATTCAGGCATATATATATAATATTCAAAACCATATAGGTAATATAAAATTACTAGTACAGTCCTTGGAAAATTAATATTAAATAAAATATATCTTAGAGATATGGGCTCATGCCTTTTGAAAAATTTAAAGTTTTGTTGCAGAAGAACCTGTGAAATGTTGGAGAAATGAACAAAACAATTCCATTTTTTACAAGTCTACAAGTTTAGGCTCATATTAAAAACTAACTATTTACTTTTTTTTTTTAAGAAATCCATTGTCTAATAGATATTTTTTTCCATATATTTACAAGCTTCCATTTAAAATTTTTTGACATACAGAAAAAAGAATCTCAAATAGATGAAAGTGGTTCATCTGTAACTAAACAATATTTGTAAAAATCATGCAATGCAATGACATTGATCCACTGAGGACTCCAAAGTAGATACAGCACCCTGCACCAAATAGCATATGATAATGTGAAGATTTGATCTATCTTTATATGTATGTGTATGTATATGTGTATATATATATATATATATACTAGGTTTTTTTTAACGTGCCTTGCACATTTATACTTGTTGTTTTTTATCATAAATTGTTTTATTCTTTTATGTTATATGATAATATTATTTTTAAAATCTAAGTTTAATTTCACAATTCATTATTATTTTTTCTATTTTTTTCGGTAGTAAATTCATTTGATTTAATAATTGATTGTCTTAATAATTTTTAAGTTTATATATATATATTTTCGTCATATGTAACTTGTTCTCATTTGCATTTTAATTTTTATATATCTATAATTCTCTTATTAATTCATCATTTTGTTTAATTAATTTTAAATTTTATGAAATGGTTTGAGCTAAACCATAACTAGAAATTTTGAAATTACTGTTTAAGGTTGGATTTGACCAAATAGTTGATCAAATGTGAAACTAACAAGGAAAATTATAGTTCTTATAATATTTTCTTTAATTTAATATATAATTTATAAGATTTGATGAAATTTGAATCAACTATTGCTGGTAGTAGCTAGATTTATCAATATAAAGATAAATGAAACTAATTTGATATATTATCATGATTATAAATTATAGATATAGATTATAGAAAAATAACAACTATTCTATTAATTTATAAATAAAAAGAATTAATACTTACTACAAGAAAAAGACACATGATCGCAAACTTAATAATTTCAATTCAGAATAGCTAAAGCAACAAATTATTGATAACAAAAAATAATCAAAACTAAATATCTATATATAGTGGTATGATAGAACAAATTTCTAATTAGAATCAAATTAAAGAATAAATTCCTAATTAAAATAAGATTGGATTAAAATTATAATAATAATAATAATTAGAATAGAAAAATAAATACAATGTAGTCCTAATTTAGCTATTAAGACTAAATTATCCTTAATAATATATTTTATCAATTATAATACATAGGGGCATTTTGAAGACCAAATGTTCTCCATTCGTACTTTTATATATATTATAGATATAGATATAGATATCGGAAAATATTTTTAGCACAATTTGTGTTAGGTCCGATATAAGTGAAAAAACTGAATGTCCTTAAAAAATTTTTAGCAGTTATATATTATTGATGTCACACTAAAAATGTAATTGTAAATGTGTACAGATTGTGTCAGATACAACTTGTGTCGTTTGAGAAAGCTCTGACTCTCTATATACATATATCACTTTCTTGAAGACCGTTGAATGCTTGAATTATTTTATATGTAAAAATAAAAATATAAGAATATATATATCTATTTATGCATTGAACCTTCAAGAAAAAGGAAGAGAAGAGCTAGTTTAAATATATACACGTACATATAGCTGGTAGGCAGTGTCAACATCCAGTGTTCCAATGTTATATGCATGACTGTTGAATGTAAGGTATTAATAACTTGTAGCTGCCAATCAAAGCATGAATGGATGAATAAAACGAGCATAAATCCATGTATGCCTTGCTCCAGCTTCCAGCTAAGATATATGTATGTATGCATGTGCCCATGCATAGTACCATTTGATTAGGATTTCCGAAGCTCAGTTTACGCTCAGTTCCTCATAACACGTACTAAGGCAGTGTCAACATCTAGTGTTCCTCATCACACGTACTAAGGATAAGACTTGTCTCCTCGTCCGATGCATGAGTCATCCTATTACTAAACGAATCAAAAAGAACATTTTAGAAAAACCGTGTTATCATTTTTTTTTTCCCCCTTAACGTATGACCAGAAGTATTCTCATTTCAACTAAAATATCATATGTGATTTAGTATGATACAGAGGTAGATCCATACCGTCCGTGCAGATAAATCTTTCAGTTGATTAGCTCTAAGTCTCTATCAAAACACAATTCTTGCTCGTTTCTCATTTTGTGTTTCTCAATGTTCAAACCAAAGTAATTCCATTCTAATTAAATATTAAAATTAAAATTGATTTATAGTTCCACGGACACGAATTTATGTACAGTTGGACATAAATAGAGCTCTTCATTTTGATTGATTTTCTCTAAATATATAGAAGTAATAATTAATTAATTAACTAATACAATCTAAAATATGAAAATTTTTGTTGCTCAAAAAATTTCTACAAACATCATCTAAATAACTTACTATTCAGTTCATCAGTTATACTTAGATACATAAGTTAAAATTTTTATTTTCAAAATTTAATTATATAATTATAGTAAAAAGAATTTTACTTTTTTATATAGTTTTACATGCCACGAGAGGCAGAGCCTTGTTAGGTTTTCTCATATTAAATTTTGTCACCTGTGATTTTTTTTTAAAATATATATATTTATAATTGACTATGCTTCAATTTTTAAATTTCAGCTATGCCCTGTGACGCCACTTGGTCGATTAGAGAATGATAATGACATTTTATTAATTAAAAAAATAAATGAAATTACTAAATAAAGTTACGTGTTTTTGAGTATATGAGGATCTAAATAATAATTCACTCTCAATGAGATAAGAACCGTTGAATTATTTTTGGCTGGTCAATTTCTAAACCGTAAAATCTAACTATATATATCCAAAAGGAAAATTCTAATGGGATGATTCAAAATTACGTATGACCATTAATATTTTTGTGTCCCTAATTAGGAATATTCCATATGAATATAAACATATCAAATGAGATTTTTATGTTAGGTCACTTTCTCTGGTAGTAAAAAGAATCAGAAATGTAATTAATAATTAAAAATAAGGAAATAATTAATAATTTTTTTAATTAAAAGTAAAGCTACCATCTTAACGCCACATGCAAACCAATCCCTCACGACAATCCAAAATCTTTTTTACAATAAAGATAAAAGAAAAAGAGGGAAAAAAAAAAAGGCAAGCATATGAACTTTTGATGCCAGAAGGGAAAATCCACAACTTTTCCTGACATTTATTTATTTGGAACCATTATATATATATAATATTATATTTTAAACTCCAAAGTGAAAAAACGTTAGGGAAAAAAACTGAGATTTCTTTTGTAATAAAATTTTACTTTTCTAATTTGGTTCCATCACTTTAAAAGATGCTCTGCCTCATTCTTCATCCTCCATAATCATTCCCACACAGAGAAAGATCAGGAGAGAGAGAGAGAGAGAGAGAGAGAGAGAAAGAGAGAAAAAAATATAGTTGTTACATATAAATGAGATGGGCATAGACCAAAGCCAACCTTCCCCTTCTTCTTCTTCTTCTTCCTCATTTTCATGTTACTATGTAGATGATGAATACATTGACATGGAATTGAGCTCCTCTAAAAACTTGTTTTGCTTCTCACCACAAAGCAGAGAGTTTGAGTTTCAAATGTCTTCCATTAACATTGATAAAGAAGTCATTTCTTCTCCAGCTGATGAACTATTCTACAAAGGCAAACTCCTCCCTCTCTACCTCCCTCCTCGCTTGCAAATGGTTCAAAAACTCCTCCATCCCTCCACCACCGCCGCCAGTAACAATCAAAGTGATTCTTTTCATCAAGAAAAAGAATATTCTTTTCAAGAAAACTATTCTATTAATCCTTTTATTACTATTCCTAACTCCACCAACACCACCGCCACCCCATTGGAATCTTCCAATATTTCACCTTCAAAATCTAGTAGATTTAGTTGCGATCTAAATCCAGATGAGTATTTTTTTGAATTATCAACTGAACGTAATAGCTTCAATAAAAGTCCAATAAAGAAATCTTGGTCCAGGAAGTTAAAGAAATCTTTACTTGGTCAAAAGCTTAAGGATTCAAGTGCTTATTTGAAGTCTCTGTTATTTACAAGGTCCAGTTGCGCAGATGAGTCTTCTTGCATTAAAGCATCAAGAAATTCTGATATCTTTGAGACTACAGATTGCTTAAGTAAGCGCATAAAAGTAGCCAAGAAAAACTATTCATTTGGCGAAACACTAATGAAAAGAATTGAGAAAGAAATGAGTGCAGATATTTTTCATAGTCAAAGAAGGTCTTTCTCTGGTGTGATTCAACGACATTCTACGAATAAGTCATTGTCGTCTAATTCATCTGTGTCGTCTTCATCGTCATCGTCTTTTTCATTTAGTTCTTCAAGTGGGTTTTGTGATTTACAGTTGCTTAAAAGAACTGGCAGTGTTAATTCAGTGACAGAGAGTTCAGTTGAAGGAGCAATTGCTTACTGTAAAAAATCTCAGGAAGCAGTCGTTTTGTTAAAGAAAGATTAGTGCAAATGAAAATGCGGTTTATGTCATTGGCTGTTCAGAATCTAATGGTAACAGAAGATTTTGAGATGGGCATCTCATAGTTTGTTATTGAACATTTTAAAGCAAACTGTGTGATTTTTTAGAAAGTTTACTGGTTAAATTTATTGTATATTATCGATGTCAAGATTATTCTTCTGGTTCTTTAATCGCTGGGGGTTTTCATCTTTCTTCTATTACTTTTTACTTGCACAAATTAACAACTCGAGATCAATGATTATGTAGTTATAACTTATTCCAGTAAGATGGATCCAAAATGTACTATTTTTTCTTAAACCAGACTGCAGTCCTATTGGCTACACTAAGTTTCCTTTCCCCTCATCTTTTCATTTTTATTCAAAGGGGAGGGAAAAATGAAGGTTGAGAAGACTAAAAATTTTGTGATCAGTAGCTCTTGGGCTAATGCTTAATAATACAGGAAAATTTACCTAAATAGAAATTACGAGATTTTAATTTTTGAAAGTTCTTTATGGCTTCCTAACTCTAGAGTCTGAGCTCGTCCATTGATAGAAATCCAGCACAGTCGAAGCTATTAAAGACATGAACGCGCTTTGAACATGATAATTATAAATAAAAAAAAAGATAAAACAACAATAAAGAGTGACAACAATGGATATTAAGCATGCTGAAAGATAATTTTTCGTAATGTACTTTATTTTTCATTTCGCAATTAAGTGAGGAACATTGCACCCATCCCACAAACAATACACGAGCAGAATAGGTCATAGGTTATATGGGTACTAAAATTTAAAATGCATAAGATTCATGGTGTCGAAATGGATCATAATATGAGAATACCGTTAGTCCAATTAAGAATAAAAAGTTATTTCAATATATATATTAAGCATGTCGTAAATGTTTAGCCTCTTGACCGTATGTGATCTATTTAATTAAAGAGATTTCTTTGGCCGAGCACCATTCCAATTAAAGCAATTGAAATTCTCATTTAGATTAAAACCAGAGAGAGAAATCCTGTTTCATCTGTTTTGCTTTTAAGAAAAAAAGAAGTTGTCACCTTAGCTTTAATTCTTAAGAGAAAACTTAAGGAAAAATTTCAATTTGACTCCACAAATAGTACTTGTCCAATGAAAAAATGTACTAGAACTCAAAAGGTAATTCGAGGACTAGGTTTTTGGTATAAAGCAATAAGTTATTTGATTTAAAATTAAAGCGAGATTCCCTGAAAACAGATTTTTTGATAATTAATATAATGCATGAGCACATAAAAATAATATGACCAAAATCAATAATAAACAAAGCAATTAAATAAATCAAAATAAAAGTAAGAAGTATTATCTTTAATTTCTTAATGAGGATACTAAGATAATCGCATATTTCCTGATAACAAAAATAAAATATATAATCATAAAATAATTGGAAAATACCAATTCTAGCCCCTTCTTGGAGATTCTAGATTGATGACACATATTTTAACAACAATAATAACAATAGTCACCAAAACTAATAAAAAGATGATGAGAAGAGGAGAATTACGGCTTTGGTCGATTTGATTTGCAATTTAGGGATAAATCCAAAAATCGAGTTGCATATCACATAGATCCACGATCCGATCGGGATTAGAACCATGCAGTTATATCAATTGGTTTTAATTTGATTTATCATGTTTTCACAAGCCAAATTTTTGAAGGAGTAGTTTAAAAAAAAAAAAAAAAGGAGGTTATGGGTAAAAAAAAGGTCTTGGAACTCATTCATGAGAAGGGCTGAAAGTTTTGCTGACTTGCATGGAAGGAGACTTCGACGTCCATTGGAGGTTGCTAGACCTAGAGATAAGGAATGCTGTTATACTTAAAGAAAACGATGAGTTGAAGGGATATATGCCCCAAAAAGAGTTTATAGGATAAATTGAACAAGGAAAATAGGAGATTGAATTAGGATTCATTCATTTTCTGAATTTTATAAAAGAAACAGCAGAAAAGGAATAAGTTATAAAACTGAATCTCTTTTGAATAAAATAGAGAAAATGAAAAAAATAAATTTTTAAATTTAACTTAAATGCATTTTTTCTTTTTTCTTTTTCCTCTTTTCTACTTTTTTTTTTTTATATATATATAATAAAGACAACGAGCACATTGATCTTAGCATAAGGAAGACATGTTTATTATTTGGACCGGGTCCGAAAATGGGCTTCTTACATATCTCAATTTTGTAAAAGTCCATATATTTGTAAAAAAGAAATGAAACTTGAGAGAATCAGGTTTACGGCAGTTCTCAATTACAATGTATGTGCAAGGATTTCAGCTAATAAAAGGAACTAATTTGGAAAGAAGAGAAGCACAAATTGAATCAAAGAAGATTAATTTAAAAAGCCAGGGGAAATGATGGGTGTCGAAACCACAAAAAATAAATCTTGCTCTCTTGAATCTATGTGATTTGTAGAAATGGTGAGAAGGGTCGAACCCTAAAGACTAATTCGGTCAAATTTTCAGTTGAAGACCAGTAAATCAAACAATAAAATAAAGGGATGTTTAATTATCGAAGAGGATGTACTAATCAAAAAGAGATTAAGGTAACTAGAAAGCAATAAAAAATAAAGGATTAAAAATTAATGGTGAAAGACTTCAGTCAAAGGTAATTCATAATAAGAAATTCTCTCGATTGATTATTGATACTGAAATCATTCAATAATTTAAAAGATCGAAAGGTTATAATGTTTGAATAAGTATCGTCGAAAAATCTTTCTAAATTATTAGATTAAACAGATAAGCGTTAGAATAATTCCTGACTAGCAAACAATTCTAATCAAATGATAGAATTTAATTTACTAGTAATAATACAAACTAGAAAGACCTGCCCTATTTAACAAACTTAATAAGTGAAGTTCATTTAAAATAGATTATGAGTTTTTATAATATAATCTAAAAGTCTAGTTACAATTAAATTATATTATCTACTACTTAATCAATTCAATTAGACAATATGAATCTAACCCCATTGATAGCTATATACATTCTTATTAAGTTGAAAAATGTGACTTATTGAACAAATAATAAGAAGACAAAGAGATGAAGTTTCTCATCAAATCCAAGAAATACATAAAGATCAATTCAAACTAAAGAAGTAAAAATATTGCATTAAAATCTCATAATCATTTAGAAATTTCTACTTGAAAATGAAATAATTAGCCACGCATGACAATGGAGAAAACTCAAGGAAAAATAATTCTGCATTTTCTGTTGTTATAAGAACTCAACTTGCCAATAAAAATTTTATGATTTCTACCAACAAAATGTTGGTTGGGATTGATAAGCGACCTCAATTCTTTTAAAGATGAAAAATATAAATTTTATTTAAAAAATGCACTTTACTAAAACAATAAAAAATTTATACGCTCCATGACTCTCCGATTTTTTTTCTCCTCACAAAATCAAATAAGCTCTTGATCTGTCCTTAAGTCTTAATTCATTTGTTAGGGCATATAATAGTTATAGCTAAAATCTTATAAGAAAGTTACTTCATTTATTTAATAACCAAGAGGTAAGATCGTAAAATGTAAATATTTTTTACACGCCTAATAAAGTTTATTTTTCAAAAATTGAATTTATATTTTAATCCTTACATAGATTAAGGTGACTCCAACCAATTAGTTTTTGATTACACTGAGGTCGCATATAGATTCTTTACAACATTAGTTGTTTGAATATGAACTTGTTCTGTACTTTTTTTTCTTTCGGTTTTATGAAGTGATTTCCTCAATTTCAGTTTGAAGTGCCAATATCATTCCCTAGTCGTTTGTTAAAGAAAGGTAATAATGGAATAGTGATAGAGAATCTGGCTTGCAGGTGCAGAAAAGGACATCACTAGATTTCAAGAAAAGGTGAGCCTTTTGTTTAGCACTTTTAGTGGCAGCGATAGTTACGTATGTTTAGTCTGCTTGAACTGTCGAGCACATCACCGGCGAAATCATAAATATGTCAAGTGGGTTTATTTTTTTGGCCCTTTCGTCAAATTTCTATGCACAGGTCCAAACGGCACATAGTGATATAACTAATTCAAAATGTGTTGGATCATCGATTATATCATACAACTTCAAAACAACAAATTATTACATAGAAAAAGAGAAAGAAAAGAAATAGCATGGGACCTATTAATCCAATTATAGCTTTCTTTTTTGTTTTTTGGCATAATGATCTAATACATATGAAAATTTGCACTTTTTCATAAGCTCATAATAATAATAATAATGTAGCACTGGACTGAAAAAAACACTTAATTTGCTAAATTAGGTTTGCTTGATGCTTGATGCTTCAATTTTCCCGTATCCTTCATCGTTGGATTATTGATCACAGTCACTTCAACATTACAAAATCGAAGTCAAGGTTGTTTTAGGTGACAAATTGAATGCCATGTCAGCTATTATTTCTTTTCTTTTCTTAAATATTAAAAGGGGATTCGAACCTAAATTATTATCATGTTTATATGCATTTATCACCAGACTGTTTTCGTATACGTTAAGTCTACCATTTTCCTTATCTAGGAAATAAGACAAAAAATATTGAAAAAAATAACATTTCACTCATTTTCTATCTAGATTTATATGTTCCAACCTCTTCAATTTGAAAAAAGAAAATAATAGAAAATTTTAAAAATTAAAAATGATTGTCATCGCAGAGGTGCACATTGTCTGCCTCTCCAACCTGAACTGACCTGTGCATATAATTAAATATCTTATACTAAGATAAATGATGTTAACAAGCAATGTACATAAAATCTAAGGATTCATGAATGTACTTTTATGTATAGTTTGGGAAGTAGACTTTATTAAAAAATAATATAATAATCAATGAAAAGAAACTGGCTAGTGTGTGCATTAAATCAAAAAGCATGATTTCTTTTTGTTTTTTGTTTTTCTCTTATGGATGATGCTTTTGTTATGATTTTGACTAAACATTAAAATAAACAAATATGTCTATTGATATCTGGCAGGATTGAAGTTTACCAAAAATATAGTGGATTTATACGTTGATTATCCAAATTTAGAAGAAGCAAACTAACATGCTCTTTTCCCTACAAAGTGTTGTGGTTGTCTGGTAGAATATATTTTATATACATATCATGTCATGCCCTGAGATTTTTAGACAGTTACAAAAATTTATTTATTAAATTATTAGTTAGCAATTTGTTATTTAAAAGTTAAATATGTGCAACATCAATTTGAGTAGACTAATATTTCTTTTTTTTTTTTTTTACTTTTTTCAATGTCACATGATGTCAATGTCTGAAAATTGACATAAATATCTAAATAGAGTGAAATTATAAATTTCAAAGTATTTTAATATATTAAACTTTTTTTTCTTATAACTAGGAGGTATAAGGAACTGTCGATCATAAAAATAAGTCTTTTAAAAAAAAATGCAATTTCGAATATAAAATTTATCTTCGATTGGAAATCGTTTATCATCTCAACTAATATCTTATTAATAAAAAGGAAAATATAAAAGCCTTATCTTTAAATGTGCCTTCAATAAATTGAATAATACAACATACTGTCTCTAGTTTAATAATTTAATATTTTGATAGATTTCACAAATTAATAATTTTTATTAAATTTGTTGGATAATTTATGTTATAAAATTTATATAAAACTGATTTAAAAATTTAAAAAAACAATATTTCTAATTTCATAATAGCAACCATATCATACGAATATAAGTGTCTCAAAATGTTTAAAAGTTACATTTTTACAAATCTTTTTGTTACTATTTCAATTAATGTACAAAGAGCAATTATCAAAAACATGATTGGGATGGCAATAAGAAGAGGAGACGTAAAGTGTTTTTCAAATGATACATATAAAAAATGATTACATTGTCTACCTGTTGCCTCCCTATCAGTCGCTAGATGATTATTCACAATTCGCACTTACTTTACTTTTGAATCCATAATATCTTATCACAAAACGACAAATTATTAACAGCGTCATAAAGATATTTTTTCCCTAATAAAATATCTAAATAAGGTATGATAAATATGTTTTATTTTCTATTCTAAACTTTTATAAACCTAATTCCACTCTCATTTGTCTCTAATAATATAATTCTCATCGGTGTTTCTGAGCTCAAGAAATGCATCTGTTGCTGGCTTTGCTTTTGGATACAGCCTACCTATATTCAACTTCATAATTTTTGTTTCATCGATGTTGTCTGGATAATTAAGATGTTTCGACCATATTCTTTTATTTAATTTATTCAGATGGATGAGTGTCAATGGGAATTTGTTGATTTGGTTTAATGATTTAATATATCAAATCTTGCTAGACATTGTGAATAAAATAAGATAAATTTATCGACATGTACTCGGTTGATAATGTTGGCGCTAAAGTAAAGCAAGAAGAAGTTGTGACTGCTTTGTGAGAGAACGACGAGAGATTAGTGAGATTGATTTCGAATGAGTTGCTAAATAGCTCTTTCAACATCGTGGATCGTTCGTTATGTTTCTAGACCGATAATCAATTACTTGTACATATCAATCGTAGTTCCAGAGACTGTAATCTGGAGCTCTGTCATTATATTGCCCCAAATGCGGAATGGGTTTTGTTGTTTGTCTTTCTAAATTATTTTTATTAATAATCCAGTGTTTTTTATCATTTACGTCCGGGCATAGGATAGGATTAACCTAGCAATGACTTACCTAGATATCTTATAGTTACCATTCGGCCACATGGCCATTGGTTTTGGAAAGAAGTCATTTTCATGGCTTAAGTGACTATCCATGCTAGTTTCAATCCGCTGCGAAGTGTTAATTTCGATCAGTCTATAACAGTTTTTTCTCCTCTTGGTTAGCAAGAAAAGTTATCCAATAGGTCAACTGTCTTTTGGCAGTCGGAATCCTCAATGTTCATTTTTTCATAAGCAAGTTTTGATCGTTGTTCTTCCAAGTGTTCGGCATTTGGTTCTATTCGATCGTTAACTTGGTCCAGACGATGATGGTGCTCCTCGAGTGTAAACGGGATCTTCAAATATAACTATAAGGATGTTAGGCATGCGTCTATTGAGAGCGCCTTAGAAAAGGTGAACAAATGTCCCAACTTATTTAGTCTGAAAGAAGAGAGGAGAATAAAAAGAATTCAAAAGGATGAAAATAAAAAATGAGAAAGATAGAAGAGATATATAAGAAAATAGAAAGTTAGAAAAGAAAGGAGATAAGAGGTGACTTGAATGCAAAAGACAAACAGATTTGTCTGTATCGATTCATTCGCATGGATAATACAACATTTGCTATATCTGTTTATAAGGGTTTTTAGAGTCCTCTCCAAGCAAAAGCGCATCTTCGAGAAATCCTATATATATGATACCCTAAAATGTTTTATACATGTACACGATTCACATTTATGAGTTTTAGGCCCAATTTGGCCCTCTTGGCACTTATCAGTGCAATATTGGGCCTCTATTTGGGCCTCATTTCTAGGTCGACATCACCCACTATAGAATAAATAAAGTTTGGATTTTCATATATTATTTATCTACAATTACCTTCCTAAATCTTTGGGAGCTTATTTGAAGTCAATAAATTGTTGGAGTATATATTTGTAGCAAAGCATTATAAGTATGACTTTGTGGGGATTTTTTGTTAGTATATATTTCAAATGCTAATTTCTTTTTTGTAAGTTCGTAGTTTCTTTTTTATTTTATTTAAAATTATATTATGATTTGAGATATGCAGTTTTTTTTGTTTATTTAAGAAAAAATAAATCCAGATCACAGTAAAAATAACAAAGCCAAATTGTAAGCATGTATTCACTCGCAGAAAACTAAAATAGTTATTTAAAAAAAATTTTCCAAGAAAACTGAGGAGTAGATTGTTGTATTCAAATCAGTTAGTTTTTTATTTGGAAAACTAGAAAATAGCTTTCAAGTGTTTCAAAATTGGGTTAATTTCACTGGAATGATATGAATTATATATGGGTAATCAGTTAGCAACTTCAATTTATAACTCCAAAATACTTAGTTTTATATTCTTATAACAGTAAAATTGATGTGATTCAATTTTTCCATTGGCCGAATTCCTTGTAGACGACACGTGGATATTTTTTAATTAGAAAAAGACTTCTCTCCTCTAGCTCATATTGATCTCTCTCCGTACGACTTGAAGTTTATCTCAACGTTAACCTCCTTCTTTTCTCTCTTTTTGGTGAAGAAAGAGACGCAAAGAGAAGGACGGCGAAATTAACAACCACCTCTCACTCCTCTCTCTCTCTCTCCCCAACTTCTATGGACCCCGCATCACTAGCTTTGCGATTTTGCTTTGCTGCAATTTACGCAGCCATGAAAACCCAAGTTATTTTCGGTTAAAGATCACCATTTTTGTCAATTAAGCACACCAATAGGATCAGCAAAATGCAAGGAACAATAATATGGCCTCCATTATCGCAAACCAAGGTTGCATCTGAAATTGTCATGGAGGCAATTGCATCCTAGCGAGATTTGTTCCTCCTCCTGCGAGAACGAGGATTAAGACAAGTATTTAGATTCGGTCATCCCTTTATCTCATTTTCTTTCTTTCAATTCTAAGTTTTAAAGATAAATTGAATGTTCTTGAAATTTTTAAAAATTTTGGGTTTGAGATTTGGAAAATGTGTGTATATCTTGAATTGTACTCAAATGATAAAATTGATGGCGGAAATAAAACCTTCATGAGATTCCCAACATTTTGATGGAAAACTTGTGAATTTTGGATGAGATATATCCTCCTGCAGTGGCGCCGATGACTTTTTCGGCAAATAAAGTTTAGTCGTAGTTACGATTTTTTGAAAAGAAAGTGGAAAAGAGAGAAAAAAAGTTTCGTTTTGGAAGAGAGAGAGAGAGATAAGAGTTATCGAAGGTGTGTGAGAGAGAGAGGGTGAGCTGGAAGAGAAAAGTTTTTTTCTAATAAAAAATTAATAAAAAAATGTCCGCGTGTTGTGTACGTGACATTCCAGACATCGAGAATTGTCTCAGAAAGTATTTTACTGTTATAAAAATATAAAATTAAATATTTTTGAATTATTAAGTGATTACCTTATAATTTAGATCCTTCTGTTGAAATTAACTCGTTAAATTTTTACTAAAGTTTGGAAAACAGCTTTAAATTGTCTTTCACAATTTTCCTTTATAACAAAAGCAATGTTTTTCCACTGTTTTTCATTTTATAAAATGACAATTTCATAATTGACATTATAATATCTATAAATAATTTTTTTTATAAAATCTTTTTCTTGAATAAATAAAAATTTTTAAATAACATAAAGATTATACTATACTTTAATATATAATTAATATATTATATCCTTTATTTTCAAAAAAATTTATAAAATAATAAAATTGATATTATTATTATTATTATAAATAATCAAAAATAGAATTTTAAAGTTAGTTTATAATATTTTATTTTAATTATGAAAGTAATGAATAATGTATGTGAAATTTCTAAATTAAAATGTGATTTTTATATTATTTTTAAGTGAATACATTTTTCATTTTCTGTTTTCTAATTTTCATATTTTAAGAAAACTGTTTCTTATAAAATAGAAATAGAAAATAAAAAACTATGTTCTATAAGTAAACGCACTCTAATAATTCAATTTGATTTTGTGGGATTTTCACACATAATTAGTTTTTTATAATTTAAAAATATTAAAAAAAAAAGTTTCGATTGGATTTGCAAAATATGTTGAACCCACAAAACTAAACTGCATGGGCCCCTTATAGTCCATATGATTAAAAGTGTAAAGATCAGTAAAAAGAAAACTTCTGATTGCATTTGCAGGACCATCTGCTTGTCAGCAGTTGATCCAATGCCTAGAAACAATCGCAATTATTTTTTTTTTTCAAAGAATCACAATCAAATATTTATCACTTTTTTTTTATTTTGTGAATAATAAGGTCTAACTTTTGGCCAACAAAAATAAAATAATATTTTTTAATGATAAAAACTGCTTAATTAAAAGTATTTAAATCATTATATATACACTAAAATGAAAATTAAATTCACCGTCCATTGAACAGCGTAATACCAATTTTACTTTTTTAAATTTTTATTCATTAACCAAATAAAAAGAAATTAGTGTAAAGAAATTTTATTTGGAGTAATTTTAATTTTTTATCATTTTTATGTATTAATTGACGATATTGATTTAATTTGTTTACGCCAAACACTTTTTAAAAAGTAAAAATTTATTCAATTTAAGTATTTTTTTAATAAATTATGCATTTCAATCTAATTAAAAATTATAAAGTATATTTTATTTTAAATGAAGCCCATCGAACTTTATTCACGTATAATAAGAAATTTTTTGAAAAATTAATAAAAACAAACATTAGGAAATCAAGATTGTTTGTTAGAACCCATTAGCAAAAGCAGGAGTGGTTTCTTGAAACCCATGAACATTGGTTTCCTGACAAATAAAAGCTGCTATGTAAGTCAAGTAGAAGAAATAAGTCCAGCAGGTTAAATTACAATCTACTTGGCAGTAAAGATTTTGCTTCCATATGAAAAGATGTTCAAGAAAGTCAACATCCTAAAAGGGGTCCTGATGGTCAACTCAGAAGACCAAATACAAAAACAAAACTAAATCACTTTGACTGAATTAATTCTTAATTAACTAAAACTTCGTATTCTCTGCATCATCTTCTTCCATTTTCTCCAAAAAAGTGTCAACCATTCACTTCACTGAGAAGCTTAAGCCAAAAGAGTCAAAGTGAAAAAATATATACACAAGATAGCAAGTGAAGAAATACATACCTAACCTATACATATATATGTATGTGTATATAGATATATAAAAGAGTCATCTCAAATTGCATAGAGTTTTTTATACTCATTCTCCAAAATCTCTGATTCTGCCATAATAGATATTGATCCTGATAACGATCTGCTCATGGATGATCTCCTAATACTTCGCAATTTGGAAGAGTCAATTCTTTGAACAATAACCCAATAGCACATTGTTCCAATCGTTGTTACCATAATCACTGTCCCTATACCAGTTATCCAAACAGCCAACCATCTTTCCTTATTTCCCACAACAACATATGCCAGTGCAAGAAATGCAATAGATATAAGTACACAAGCTAACCACATTAGCTTGTTAATAACTGACATGAGTTGTTTTTTTGCCTTTCGCTCTATAACTACTACAGATGTTTGAACAACCACAACAGCCAGTGAAATGAAGAGTGAAATAGAGTCAAAGATTATGAATATCATGAACTCAGGTTGTGAAGCAGCATTTGCTTGTCCTGCAGATTGTCCTGGAGCAAGATGCTCTGGGTCGTCCGCAAATTGCCCAGGCACTTGGTAAATAGCAGCAAAGGCAACAGTTGCAATAAGTACAGCAACGACAGTTGTTGAGTTTATTGCATTGTTTAGTCCTTCTGTATGCATTTTGTTTAACCTCTTGGCTATACCTTGAACTCGTTTACGCGTTATGCGTGTGGTTTGAAGCTGGTTATGAACCTCATGTTTAATGTCACTTACAGTTTGTTTGAGTTCACGGGCCGTGTTTGGCTTCATGGATTTCGCAGATTGTACGCCGTGTTGTTCTAAGATGGACAAAATTTCAGAATGACCAGTTTTCTCAGCACTGTCAAAGGCTGTTTCTCCAGATTTGTTAATAGCTATTTTGTCAAGTCCCTTGTGGTCAAGCAGCTTCAAGACAATCTGCAACAATTGATAACACTTATAATTCAATCACTTAATAGCAACAAGGACATTTATTGGCAACTTTAACTCTATGATCTATCTATTGATTTAGAACCATAGTTGGTTTGCTTCACTAGAAGTATGGATCCAACAAAAGGCTCATTTCAAATATAGATAGAGGCTAATTGTAATAACCTAAAAGGAATTCTAATTTGAATTTTTCATTACAACCTGAAATAACTACTATTAACTCCTTTGGGTTTACTTTGAAGGCCATGTGTTTAGGCCAGTCCCACCTCAGTTGTCAAGCCAATGGTCTACACAGGCCCGGGTCGTGACAGATGATTATTGAGGTTAAAGATGTATGATTCATGCTAGTTCTTAATTGTTTACTATTCTTTTGATACATCAAAATTCTTCTAGGGAGGAAGATCATTAATGTTTGAACCCTTTCTCACTGGTTGCGCAAAAGAATAGCACAAATTCTTCAAATAATCAAAGAAAAATTTGGGGAAAATGGTAACATGAATAAAGGATTATATACCTGAGCTCTGCCTTTACGGGCCGCAATATGTAAGGCAGTGTTGCCCTTAGAATCAACCATGTTTATCAGAGCAGGATCTGACATGATCAACTCATCAACTAGCTCAACGTTCTGTCCTTTAACAGCCATATGGAGAGCTGTTTGACCTTTCTTATCAATTCTTGTTGCTATCCCTGGTTCTTTATTCAATAGGGCCTTCAGAATCTCCAAATGCCCATTTCTTGCAGCTGAATGTAAAGCAGTTTTGTAATTGCTTTTAGCTATGGAGACCAAATTGCTACTACCCTTTTCTAAAAGGAAATTCACCACTTCAACATGGCCTTGTGAGGCAGCAGAATGTAAAGCAGTAGTATTTGATGAATCAAAAGTCATTGCAAGATCAGGATTAGCCTCCATCAGAACAATCAATGTTTCTGCACCATACAATAAATTATTTAGATTTGGCTTCTGTCATGCTAATATAAATATAACTCGACTTATCATGATTGTAATTAAATACATAAAAAATGGTATAATTGAACTCACCCAATTCACCTTGCTTAGCAGCAATGTGAAAGGCATCACAGCCATTTCTTGCTTTAATACTAGCAGAACTAGTATCATAATATTTCATCATCTCCTTAACTAAATCAGCATGACCACACTCTGCAGCCACATAAAGCGCAGTTTCTCCTGATTGGTTCTGTTTTGACAACATCTCTTTCAACTCTGCCTCAGCAGTTTCAGACATCATCTCCCTAACCATTTCCAAATTTCCTTCCCTCGCCGCCGCATGTAAAAATGAATCGTCTCTTTTCTTTGTCAACTGTTTCGTCATCTTCGTCTGCCGGAAACTTTTCTGCCTCGCCGGACCCTCCATCAAAACAAGAAAATAAAAAATATATTCCAAAAAAAAAAGGAACTGTGCGTCTTCGTCTTCTTGTTCTTGTTCCCGTTCTTGGTAGGGCTAATGAAGATTTTCAAGATTCGATGATAGACAAAGATCAAGAATCATATCATGGCAGTATATGGCATGGATAAGAGCAGTGTGCACGTGAGGAACTTAGGAGGTGGGTTCCTTGAGAATCGAGAAGTATTCATATGCCTCTTCTTCAAATATTCTGCAACAAAATTTTAGTATTAAAATACAGACCCACTTGTTTCTTTCTCTATAATTATAACAAATATAAAAAAAAAAACACCTAAAATTAATTACATATTCTACTTTCTTCTTCTTTCTCCTCTGCCATTCCTATCAAAAATTGTAAAAATTAAAAAAAAAAAAAAAGCTATGGATCTTGAAAATTTATATACTTCTTACCTTGGAAGAAAAAAAATAGGAAAAAGAGAAACAGATGGAGAGTAGAGAGGAAAGTTATAAGAAAAACAAAGAAAGAAAGAAAAAATAATGGACATGAAAAAGGAAAGATTAGAGAACTGGAGACGACTCTGCTTTTAAAAGCCAGAGGAAGAAACAAACAGAGGTTGGAGGTTGATAGGTACTGGCCAGTGGCTACAAAGAACTTGAGGGTAGTAGAGAGGTAGTGGAAGGGAATTACTACTATTAAAATAGATTTTGGGATAATAATTCATCTATTATTATCATAAGTTTCATCGCGTCAGAAGAGAAGCAGTAGCAGTGAGTGCGACACTGTTGTTAGCAATGGGTCCATGTTTATCTCATGTGGTCGTATTTTTTTTATTCATTATTTTTTATTAGTTATAGAATTTATCAGTTTGGGACCAATAAATAATGTTAGAACAGTAAATTGAATTTTTTTAGATGGGCTGCCTAATAAATTATAATAATATCATAGACTATACGATGATATTTCTCTTTAAATAACATTCATTAACTTTTAATTTAATATAAATAAATTTTACAAAATTTTTATAAAAATTATTTAAAAATTTATATTTTTACTTTTAGAATGAATAAAATATAAAATTTAATTTTAGAAATTCATAAAAATTGAACATAACTACATTTCATAAAAATAGATAAAATTTCCAAATTAATTTTATAAAACTAAGCAATCTAACTTTTATAACAAAATTATCATTTTTTTCTACAAAGTTAATTTTTGAATTTCCTTTACATATTGAACTTATTTATTTTATTAATTTGACCAAAACTATTTAAAAATTTTCTTTTTTTAGAAAAATATTTTCTTATTATTGTGTTTTTTATTTTAATATTTTTTTAGCATTTTGTACTAGAGGAGAGAGATTCAAGTTAAATATACATTTATCACTAAATTAAGTGCAATAAATTTACTAATATTTTTTATTTTTATATTTATTTTAATAAAATATATAAAAATTATATAGCATAATATAAATATAATTTATATTTATTATTTATTTTTATGAAATTACTATTTCAAAGATATTTTAAAAAATAAAAGTGAATAAATTTTTAATTATAAATTTATTCCAAAGAAATTCAATTAAATGATATATTTTAAATTAATCAAAAAAAATGAAAAATTTTAAATTCATTTATACGAAATGAAACATTTATTAACGATAAGATTTGTGGTATAAAGAATTTTAATTCAAAACCTCTCATTCCTCATATCTATTACAGAATATAAGAACATCCGTAAAAAATTCATAACACACGTGAATTGGCAGAAAATTGAATTAAATTGCTTAATAAAAAAGCTGAATTTTATTAAGGATTAATTAAAAATAATTGTTTTATCAATTCTTATATATGAAAATAAAAAATTTATAGAAAATAAATAATTGAAAATTTATTAAAAAATAAACTTTTAAGTTTTATATTACAAGAATTCAATCTAATTAGACTGTATTTTTAATCAATTTAAACAAATAGCATTATAATATATCTTAATATTTTAAAATTATAAATCTTAATTAGTAGATTTGCTTTAATCTTATGAGTCTGTGTTGACTAACAAAAGGTTTTCTTTTTCTTTTTTCCTACTCTGTGAGACTCATCTTTTTAGCTCAAAGTTAACGTACAAGACTCAACTTTGTTATTTATATATGATTGATTCTTTGTCCTTAGACAAGACCAGATTAGGAAAGTTGCGATTGATTATTCATAAGAGGTAAAATTTATAGACTTGTAGATCGGGATATTGAGTCCAAAGTGCAATATAATTTTATGTTTTTTAATTATGAAATTTAGTTTTTTATTTTATTTTTTAACTTTTTTTTAATTTAAATATAAATAAACCGAATCAATTTGCAAACTGTTGGAATTTGGTTTGAAGAAACTCGAATAGAGCTCGAACCTAATGATCTTTAATCAAAAACTCGTCAAACCTGATCGAGTCTTTATATATATAATATTTATTTTTAGATTTTTTTAAGTCTTGAACCTCAATCTAGATTCGAACATAAAATTTTTAAGTTGGTTGAATTTAGAATCGAACTCGAGCCAAGCTAAATTTTATTAAGCCAAATTTCGAACCCGGCAGTTTCGAGCTATTATTGAATTTTTTTTAGTAGCATTGTTTTGAAATGTGATATTATTATTTTCTTTGGTTAATTTATTCTTTCCTACCAATAAAATTATTAGGTTCATGTGATAACAAAAGTTTCCGGAGAAAGTCACATAATTATGACGATAAATATTATTATTTAATTTAAATATCTTATTTTCTATAAAAATATAATTTCTTCATCTTTTGAGATAAAAAAAAGTACTTATATATATAGAGAGAGAGAGATGAAGAACTTTCTGAATCAACCTTCTTATGAGATTCTAGCAGCAATACCCATAAGAGTTGAAAAGAATTCATAGAATCCTAAGAAGTGGTTTAATGAATGAGATTAGGGTTCAATTCAAAGTACAAATTATTAATTATCATTCATGAATGGCTAAATGTTTGGTGGGTGAAAGTGATCGCATGATATTTGGTAATTTTTGTCGTTGAATTGGAAAATTATCGATAACGATGTAGCATGCATTATTGTTACACGTGGCGTTATATCAAAATAGAACTCTTATGACACGCGGCACAGCTCAACATCCAACTCATATTTTTTATAGTTCTTTAATTTTTTATTTTTTATTTTTCAAATATTGAAATTAGAAAACCAAATGTAAAATTTTTAAGCACTGAGTTACGTTTTTTCTTATAACATGTCAATAAAAAGTTACACAGATGGTTTTGTAGACAAGCGCGTTCAGTATCTTACTAATGATTGGAAAAATCATACAATGGAAGCCATATAAGCAAATTAAAGAGGTACAGAAATCATAACTGGAAGTTATGGAATCATAATGAAAACAAATCAACATTGATTTCGGTTTCTTCTTTGATAACTCCTACGCCAACAGCTCCACTGCAATTACACTTATTTTTTCTATAGTCTTCTGTTGTGCGATCTAACTTACTCCTTCAGAGCTGTCTGTGTTGGCAGACAATTATTGAAAGGAAAAAAGCGATATATGGGAGACTGACGTCTAAGTTTAGCCTAAACGTCTCTTATATATTTTTTCAATTAAAATTAATATTAATAAAACGGTTTATATAAAAATATACATAACCTCATTTTTCAATATTAATATTATATTTAATTGACCTCTTAATTAGCTTCAAATAATATAGGCACGATGCAGCCCGCATAAATAAAATTAATAAGGCTATTTTATAATAATAATAATATATCTATTGGACCTGAAAAAAATTATTATAATAAATTATGAATCATTCCATGAAAAACTTCTTATTAATTTCTAATCTTTTAACATTATTTCTCCATATTAAGATTACAGATATTTGTCAATTAATCATACTACTGGCTATTTTATTTAATTGACAATTTAATTCCACAAGAATTCCATATTACTTATTTCATATGTCAAATTTAAAATTCACCTACAGTGTTTTGCACAATGAAAATTTATAAATTTCTCAAGAGATATTATTAATTCATGTACCGAGATATAAATTATATTAGTGAATTAATATTTCACAAATGCAATATTATTGTCCAAATCACTGAGTTTAGTACTCCAGAATGAAACTCGCCCTTTTAATGAATTAAAATAGTAAACAACATAGATTGCTTATAACAATTAAATCAAAATTAATAGTAATTAATATAACTATTAATGAGCTAAAAAATTTTTTTTAGTAAGTATAAAAACAAATATATTCTATTTGGTCAACGTTCAATACACACAATATGTCGAGATTCAATAGGAAAAATATACAACGAAGTAAGATAATTATAACAAAATAATTATTCTAATAGGGATTTATTTAAACAATTAAAGGAATAAAATTGCTTAGAAGAATATCTCTTTTGCTGATTTTTCGAAATTTTGATCTATGCGGTTAGGCTGTTGCAATCACAAATTATCCAACATGAGTAGTATCCACATGAATAGATAAACGAAAAACTCTAGAACTATTTTAGATGCTTAAGAGAATAAGAATACGATGGTACTAGTTATCTTACGCTCTATATTTTGTTTTGTGACTATAAGCAACAACAATCTTTAAACTGTCTCTTAAATCTTATATATAAAACCTTACGTTATAAATAAATAAATAAATTATAATTTATTATTTAGACCTTTTAAATAAATAGATCATAATACATATAATAATGGAATTTTCAATTTAACCAATTATGTTTATTTATTTAACTATTTAAATAAATAAATTATAATTAAAATATCTAGCTTATTTAGATAAAATTATTATTAGAATTTTATCGTTAATATCCCAAAATTTAGTTTTAATTTATCTTCATTTAATTAGTCTAACTCTATTGTTATTTGATTTGACTCCATTTAATCCTGTTACTGTTTAACGTTTTAACTACGCTCAAAACATTACCTCCTAACATTCAATATTTAGTAACAATTAATTAAAATTTTTAAATTACTTTATACTCCTTGGGTTCTTTTTATATAAGAACAACCGTATATTCATTAAGATTAAGAAATCAGTTTAACTAATTAATTTTCTTTTTTTTTTGTAATATATCCTTAAGATCTTCTCTAAAATGTAAATTTGCCTTTAATCACGTGTATTGATTGAATAGTGCTACAAATGTATTTTTCCCAAACAAATGGAGGGATTTGCTTTACCATTGCTAAATGAACGGGAGACTACGAGATTTTAATAGGGGATGAAAATTTAGATTTTGGATCTTTAGTTGAAATTTTGAGTGCAAAAATTTAACCTAATTTTAGTAGCTGCAATTTCATTTGAATTACAAAAAGTCCTCAATTTTATAAAAACATAGTTACATATGGGGTAGAATACAACTCTAAATGCTCATCCACAATTTTAGTTTAATCATGAATTCACCGAACTTATTAGACCTTAATAAGTTGCATGCAAATTCAACGGTTGTGCCAATATATAATAATTTTTCACTCGATTTAGATGTTTTGCCTGTTGACGAACAATCTGTTATTAGAGTGTGAGACCCTATAACACCTTTGAATTGTGCCCCCTAGAAATTCAATTAAGGCAATGTTGTTAGCAGAGATGGGAAAAGGTTCATTAAATTCAAGCATTTCTCTACAAGTTGTGGCAAGTTTTTCTAAATTGGAGCACATTTATTGTTCTAGCTCAAAATTAAAAAATAGCAACTCTCTCATTAAATTTTCTTGACATTTAATGCTTATTTACACATTTATCTGCCACTACTTTAATAGTCTCCCACAAAAAAACCTTCACAAGGAGTAAGATAAGTGTAATATGAGGTTTTCACATTGGTTTTTTTTTCCAATATTACCAAATAAGTCGAGATTTCTTATGTAAAAAGAACATTCAAATAGGAAAGTTTTCTTATATAAAAAACGGAAAATTATTTAACATAATTATTTTTATTTAACACTTTAACTTTTAAATAATTATATAAATAGCTAACAACTAACCGATAATTATCATTTAACAAATCCCAATTGCTATAATCAACTACTAGAACAACTTAATACAATGCACAACATACAAAATCATTTGAGTTCCTTAACTTTCACATGGTCTAAAAGCAAAACATGTGTTTTGAGAAGTGATGCCAAAAAATAGAAGAGTTCATACTTCATAATGATGGCTTTAGCTTGTAGGGGACCTAGTGGTGTTGTGAAATGATAAAAAGGTCCCTTGTCTATTATTTGTGGTATAGTTAGCTATGGTATTAAAAAAATATTTATTGTAAAAATGCAACCTCCGTCTATATATGATTTCAATTCCCATAAGAGTGAAAATACAAGTTTAATATATACACAACGCATTTTAGTAAAAGAAAAAAATTACCTTTAGCTTAAACCATTTATATTAAAGGTAAGTATAGTTCATTATAAATTTAAATTATTAAATAAAAATATTAATTGAATTTAATTAATTGCTCTATGTCTTGTCCTGTTTATTTATTTTATTTGTTTTAAATGATTTATAATGTTAATAGTATTGAAACCTAACATCTAAAAAATGTAGTTATTATATGTATATAAATATTTTATGTTTTGTAATTAGAACCTTCTTTAACTATTTGAAATTTTTTATCAAACTATTTATAAAAGCCAAAGAATTGAATCCAAATTCTAAATTCTAAAATATAAAATTATTTGATTTTCTTTATCAAAGACTTTTGATTTGATAGTTGAAAATTTTGAAATATCAACCCCAACAAACAATTACCAAACTCAACTAAATGTCAAAATGGTGGAAATAAATGCCCCATAAATATCTTTCATTTATCTTATTAATCACACTGGATAGTACTAATGCCTCTAACTTTTATTTTGATATATTCAATACTTGAATTTATAAATTTAACTTATTAAATATTTTTACTTATAAAATTATTTCATTGAATATTCAAACTTATAAAATTAGATAAATTAAAGACTTATTAGACAACTGAAAATGTAAAAATTATTATTTTAAAAATTATATTAAATATATTTGCAGTAAATATTTTGCATATAAATATCAAAAACACTAAAAAAATATTTTGCTAATATAAATAGAATTTTTGCAAAATTTAAGGTGATATAAATTTTTTTTCTTAAAAATATAAAAACAAATTTATGCATTTCACCTTAAATTATGTGAATTAAAATAATAGAATTTTTAAAAAAATGGAAAACACGCGGGTGGTTGACCAAGGCAAAACTCAGGTCAAGGCCGCCACTCGCAGGATTGAGGAGGGCCCCACGTGGGAGATAGTTGAGCATTTTTTTTTTAATTTTATTTTCGGTAACGTGGTTGATCATGACGCAACGCAATCACGCTTTTTATATTGCGTTTGCGTTGCAACTTTGTTTATGAAGCGCTTAAAGAAAAGTCACACGTACGACAACTAATGGCAACCCGCCTGACATTATAGCCTCTGTGACATTTGCGCGTTGTGTTGTTGTGGTAACATGTCGCACCGCGTGTACGTGTCCACTTTTGTTTGTTTCTATGAGGAACAAAGTTCTCATAGTGTGACGACAAACATTTGAATTAAATTATTTATTATTTTAACACCAATATGTTTTTATTAAAAAAACCAATAGATTTTAATAAATTATAAAATTATCATTTTATTTAAAAGTGGATTTTTTTTAAACATTCGTTAATTCTGACATTCTTTTTTTATTTTTTTTTAAATATCACAATAGAGACGAGCTCTAAACACTAGCTACGTATATATTTGCTTTTGTATTTGTATGATATTGACCATACGTATGTTGTTGCTGGTTTAAAAAGATGAACTGAAATTAAATAAGAAGAACTAAAAATTATATCAATTAAATTAAACAGTTTATATTAATTATAAAAGAAAAAATATTAATTTAACTATTTTTTAAAAAAATTGTAAATACATTATTATTATTAAAAGGATGATTTTTAAAATATACATTATATAATATAAGTTATATATTTCTATATATTTACACATATAGATAGATAAATGAGTAATTAAAGTATAACACTTTCAAGTTTTTTAACCTTAGTTTTAAATCTTAATTTGTAAGTGTGCATCTTGGATCGATGAAGCATGATATTGCAGTATATTCTTCCATTGATACTATTGATGTATAGCGGCGAAAATTCATCTGTATTCGTCATATATTGCAAATTATTATAAAAATAATCCAATTAAAAAATATCCAGATGAGTTATAGTTTTAATGTCTAAACTAATTAAAGGACTAGTTTCCGCTATAAAAATTTATATCTTTTTTCAAGCGGAAAAATTCAATATTATATTCTTTTTAAATTTTAGTTTCATTATTCAAAAGGATATAAATCTCTTTACTTTATTAAAAGATTAGCGAATCCTATTAACAATTAATAGTAAAATTTTATATCTTGTCTATGTATTTATTTATAATTTTTAATATTATTATTAATGAATTACATTAAAAAAAAGCATAATATTTTCAGTTTAATAATATTTACAAAGGTAAAGTGCTTTTCACTTCAGTAATTAAAGTTTCTATCGTTTGTATTCAATCTAAAATAAGTTAAATACATAGCTTAATCTTTCATATAGTAATGTGAAAATTCCAACAATAAAAGACTTTTGGAAAGTATATGTCAAAACAACAAAGAGAAAAAGCGATGACAAAAGCATGCTCCACATCCAATAAGAATTAAGATCCGAAAGCCACTTTCATTGCATTGTAAAAATGTACCAGGTGATTATTAGCCTAACTCCTAAACAATCATGGGGTTGACGTAAAAGACTCAAGTTACCAGTTTTTTATAATACTTGTAAACCTGAAAATCGATGGAAAAAAATAATGAGATTTTCACCGTCACTCTTGATAAAATTTAGAATAATCTAAAATAGTTTTAGCCATAGTTAATTCAAAAATTATATTTTATACTAATGAATGTTTGGATGAGTGGTTCGACATTCTACTTCCTTAGACGAGATCGGAAGTTTGATTCTCATGGATAGAGTAAATACTTGCTGGGAGCACTTTATCCTTTTTTTACCGACCTGGTGCCAGCAAAATTTATTTTTAGCCTGTTGGCTCCGCATACCAGTGATTAATTTAAAATATATATATATATATATTTTATTATTTAATTAGATATAATTTTTATTTTTTTTAAATAAATAAATATATATAATAAAAAAGAAAAAAATATACTTTTCTTTTTTTATATTTAGTTGTAGAAAAAATTGTGGATTTATTTCAAGAGGATATTATTTTGTATAATCTTTTTTTATTATTTAATTAACTAATTTATTTATTTTAAATTTGTAATTTCGAACAATAGAGAAACAAAATACTTAAATAAACTCTTGAACTGAAATAACCCGTTAATTTATTTTTATAGAATTTTGATTTAAAATTTAATTATAAACTCTAGCCACTGAAAAACAATTTCGTGTGCTACAAATCGAACCTAAAAACCAAATTTAAATAATTAAACTCGATTGAAAAAAATCCTGAAATTAAATGAAAATTCGGCTAAATCATTGAGTTGAATTGAATTGACTCAAATCAAACCAAAATCACTTTGATAAAATTAAAATTGGACCAAACCGTTTAGAAATCCCCTCTTTCTCTTTCTCTCTCACGCCGTTTTCTCTCTCCTCGATAATCTTCTCCCTCACCTGCCACCGTCGATCCTCCGTCTCCGGCAAGCAACACCGACAGACGGGCACACCAAATGAAAGAGCTTGACGAGAGTAGCTCAACGGTGGTCATGGATTGCGAAGTTGAAGCCGATGGAGAGAGATATCGCAACTGGAAGTCGAACAATGTCGCGTGATGAAATTTTCAGCGATCCATGCGATTCCGACGGCTGCAGCGTGAAGGAAGGGTGTCGATCGACTCCACTCCTCCGTGTGATCATTTCCCTAGTCTCAGTTGCGACGTCTGGGCTAGCATGGAGAATCCACCATGAACGGCAGCCTCAAGGTGGTTGCCGAGGCTGTTCCGGCAACAAAGACTCACTGACTCAGCGATCTGAGGATGGATTTGGACTCATCCTGAAAAAATCGAGTCGATTGGTGGTGCCCTTGTGAAATTCTGGGCAGTCAAAATTTCCCGGCCACCGTGTACGGCGGCATATGTGGTGGTCTGGTCACCGGCGGGCTACTCTCCGGCGAGGTAATCAAGAGATAGAAATCTACATTTCACACACTGAGTCTGAATCCGAACTTCGAATCGCGATCGGTATATTTTACAGTTAATTTTACATTTTCACTATCAATTTAGATCGACAATTAATTGAGTAGTATTATTTAATTTGTTTAATTTATAGTTAAGCGAATTAAATAAAAATCTAGCGTGAATTGAATTGCCAAATTATCGATGAAATGAACATATTATGAGATTATTGATTAAAGTGATAAGGATATGTAAGTAACATAAATTTAAAATTTAAAACAGTTTAGTTATTAATAATTAAACAAGTATAGTTTGAATATTGGTATTGTAATTGTGAGAAATTGAGAATGGTGGATGGGAATTGATTAGGTTTGCCCGATGGAGAGGCTGTATATTGTGATGTGTAAAATTCAGGCAGTTTAATTTACAAATGAGATGCTGTCGAATTTTTAACAGAAAAGAAAGATTTGCTTACAGATAAAATTTATTGTAGTAAATAATAAATTGTAATATTAAATAAAGAAATAAATTAATAAAGAAACAAATTAACTAATTAAACACAAATTAATTACATTATATTTATTTGATTTTAGCAACATATTTAGAAATGAAATTCTAAATGGTATTGTGAGAATAAGAAAAGTAAAGCAATTGAATAATTGTTATTTTGAAACCATATTAAATTTATTTGTCAAAATAATTAAGTATATGAAAATGTGTATAAATAAAATTAATAATTATTAAATTGATTTGTAAAGCACATAATAAAATATTTATTAAATCATATTATACTTATTTGGTAAAATATAAATTC